>SNQJ01S0034811.1:151601-169447 GCA_010110895.2 Picea sitchensis | reverse complement strand
TCTTTCTTTTGTTCATGGATTGTGGATCTATTTGTGTATAATAATAATGTGGTATGCATGCATCATTGTTGGTATAAATGGGATGGGAATACTATTTGAATTGTGATTTATATGGGTTCTAGAGAGGATATTGGAATTATGATCTCAATTATTGGATAAATTTGGAATAGTGTGAGAGTTATAGGTACCCACAAAATAGCACCAACGAAGACAACTAAGGATAATAAAGAGAAAATCGCCGTTATTCCTGTATGGTAACAGAGCCAATGCAATACCAACAAGACGAGTCACGACTATGAATAATAAATAGAAAATCGCTTGAGAGTTGTAAGTACCCACGAAATAGCATCAACAAAGAAAAATTACCATTATTCCTATATGTCAGCAAAAAGCCAATACAATACCAACAAAGATGATTAAGAATTAAAAAATAGAAAAATTAAATAATTATATGGTAGTAAAGTCAATGCAGTAACAATATTAATAATAATACTAATAAAAATAAATTAACAATATTAATAATAATACTAATAAAATATTAATAATAATACTAATAAAATTAATAATAATAATAGGAAGAATAATAAAATTAATAATAATAATAGGAAGAATAATAATAAGGATTAATAATAACACCAAATTAGCCATTAATAATAGTAATAGATTTTTTTTTATGTGGTAGCAAAATCAATAAAGTAAAAAAAATAAAAATAATAATAAGTATTAATAATAATAACACCAAAAAACTAAAAATAATAATAATAACACCAACAATAGCCATTAATAATGGTAAAAAAAACTAAAAATAATTAATAATAATAACACCAATATTAGCCATTAATAATGGTAATAGATTTTTTTTTGTGTGGTAACAAAATCAATACAGTAACAAAAAAAAACTTTAATAAAAATATGGTAATAGAACTAAAAATAATTAATAATAATAACACCAATNAAAAACTAAAAATAATTAATAATAATAACACCAATATTAGCCATTAATAATGGTAATAGATTTTTTTTTGTGTGGTAACAAAATCAATACAGTAACAAAAAAAAACTTTAATAAAAATATGGTAATAGATTATTTTTTATGTGGTAGCAAAATCAATACAGTAACAAAAAAAACTTCAATAAAAATATGGTAATAGATTATTTTTTATGTGGTAGCAAAATCGATACAGTAACAAAAAAAATTAATAAAATTAATAATAGAAAAAAAAAACTTTAATAAAATTAATAATAGTAAAAAATAATTTTAATAGTATTAATATTAGTCATTAATAATGGTAAAAAAGAATTATAAATAATAATTACGTCGAAAGGCATACATCTATTGACAATGGGTAAATTTAATAGGGGTTTAGTGCTTAATAAGTTTTCTATGGACATGATTGATTAAATATGGCTGGAATATTCTTAGTAGTCACACAAAATAAATGGTTGTGATTTCAATCATTAACTTCCTAGCTATTAGCTATTATAAAGACATATGTTTATGTGTTTACTTTTTTACATTTACCTAATCATATCTAAAAATTACTTTGATAGCTAACTGATTGCCACGTAAGTGTTTAACATAAATTAAAATATTAACACCAGATAAATGAAACTCAACCGTTTATTTGTTAATCAATAATAAAATTTAATATATTCTTTTAAGGATTCTTTTCATCTTATCAGCCTTTCGACCTTGATTAGCCACAATTATGTGGTTCACAATTATGTGGTTGTGCTAGTAAGTATTAATAATAATAACACCAACATTAGTCATTAATAATGGTAATAGATTATATTTTTTTTTATGTGATAGCAAAATCAATACTGTAACAAAAAAACTTTAATAAAAATATGATAATAGATTAATAGATTATTTTTTTTATGTGGTAGCAAAATCAATACAGTAACAAAAAAAAAACATTAATAAAAATATGGTAATAAAAAAAACTTTAATAAGAATATGGTAATAGATTATTTTTATGTGGTAGCAAAATCAATACAGTAACAAAAACAAATTAATAAAAATAAATCAAAAAATTTTAATAAAATTAATAAAAATATGGTAATAGATTATTTTATGTGGTAGCAAAAACAATACAGTAATCAAAAAAAATTAATAAAAATAAACCAAAAATTAATAATAGTAAAAAAAAATTAATAAAATTAATAATAATAATAAGGATTAGTAATAACAATAACATTAACAATTAGGGGTGGTGGGTGCAGGGAGTCATCTATGATTTCGACGGACAAAAGGTAGTTGACTTTTCATGGGGTTTGGGGAAAACTACCAACAATAGAGCAGAAACTCTAGCAGTGTATATGGGGATAAAACTAGCTCACGAGCGAAGTATTTGAACTCTAATGGTGCTAAGGGACTCTGAAATAGTCATGAAGGATCTTTTGGGTCTCTCAACCTCACCAGCTCATCCTACCAATGGCCTCTGCTCACAAATAGACACCTTGAAACATCACTTCATCAGCTTACGCTTCTTTCACATCCTCCGCACTCATAACACCAAGGCAGATAACCTAGCTAAAGCTGTGAAATCCCTAGAAAAAAACCATTTTGTCATCAATCAAGCCTCCTCCTATTATTGGTTGCCTTAATTGTGGTAGTCAAAATAGTCTCCCACTCATAAATAAGGACTTCTCCCCTTAGTCCCCTCTCTCTACCCTAANCTTGGCACGCATCCCCCCTCCTCATCCCACATGCCTCCTTTCCTGATCCTCGTGTCCTTTCTCCAACCACTTATACTCACCCTTATTACCGCGGATCTTTGCATGCCTTCCCTGACAATCAACCACAAGCCTATGGCGTCATCTCTATTTTTTCATCCTGCATGAAGTCACTTCTGCTCGTGGGCTATTATGGCTCTCTTTGTCCTTAAGGGAACGTCGTTTCAACACTCATGGTTGCTCCAGCTATTTCCCAGTGTTTTCGCTTGGCTCTTCAGATCATTTGGCCTCCATTCAAGTTGGTATCTCTCCTTTGCTCATTTCTTTCGCGTCATCGTTTCTTCAGCCTCTACTTGATTTCTATGCTCGGCATCTACTTGTCTTCTTTGCTCCCGAGTCTCTGCACCAACATGTGGTGAAGGTCAAGAGCACCCTCCTCTTTTCCGAATTGCATTTCAGAGGAGCTTCGAGAGCAGTTTCGAGCGCTACGCATAAACGTTAGGAGGGCAGAGGAGTGAGAGAACCAGGGGATTCGTGAGGAATTAGTAGGCCTACAGACACAGTTGCATCAGCAGGAAACTCGCCATAATCAAGAACTGGCGATAGTCTTAAGGGGAATTAACAGAAATACGAGAAAACTTGGGGTTGCCACCCAACAATTGGAAAATCCACAACAACCAACGAATTTTGGTGGCTCTGGCGAGTCTCGGACCCCTTCCACTTTTCACTCAATAACCAGTAATGACCATCACTTGGTACCCTCGGCTCCAGGACATGCAGACCGCCACCATGTAGAGGTGAATCCAGCAGCGCGACAGGCGAAACAACATGAACATCCTGAGTTTTCTCTAAACCACTAATCAGGTCTCAAATGAACTGTAAATTTTTGTTGCTTTTGAATATGTATATCGTCATTTCTACATGGCAGAACTGCAACACATATGAATTGGATGATACAATTTTTATAGACCCCCATATACAGTTAAGCTCTTTTGGAAGCAACAGAGGTGCTCACACCCTGCCACATGTAATTTTTGAATTTTTGTTGTTCATTTTTTTAATATAAAAACCTCCAACCATTTCTGTTTAAAAAAACAATAATATTAACAAGTAATAATATGGAAATTTTAATAAAATTAATAATAACACTAAGGATTAGTAATAACAATAATATTAACAATTAATAATAAGGATTAGTAATAACAACAACATTAACCATTATACATGTTAATATGTTAATAACAATAATATTAACAATTAATATAATGGTAACAACAATTTTAATAAAATTAATAATAATACTAAGGATTAACAATTAATATAATGGTCCCCGGATGGGGTGCCATGTCGAATAGGCAGGACAAGTGGCAACGAGTCGGGCAACGCCATAAATAATGGCCACCGCCTCCCATCTCCTCACCATTAAAGATGGGAGGGCGCCTGCGCAGACATAACCCGCTGATGAGTCCTCTCAAGCGCGTGAAGAGAACGACTTACCAGAGAATTAAGCACTTAGCCTTAATGGTCGGAACTGTCACACTCACCCTCACCCTTATCAGTTGTCGAGATGGTTTTACGATGCATTTGCAAATTCAACCGGTGGAGTGTTGGAGCAGAAACAACCTTCCCGCCAATATCTTGGCCATAGCTCGGCTCCTCCACATGCCAAGAGCACAAGGACGGCCTCACAGAGGCGTGGTGTGGTATGCCTACGACTCTCGCCAAAAACGGCAGAATAAATTTGAACGAGCATTGGCTCTAGCATCTACTCGGACAACCAGGAAACATGGACGACCTAGAACGCCACCCATGGCGTATGTGGAGGATACTGTTCCAGACGAACCCATCCAGGATTGTCCAAAACACCTCCTTTTCACTGTCCCGGACAATTGGAATCCCCACACGGTTTTTGGGAACGAGACCAAGCTTCCAGCTCTCGGAACCTCTCACATTCGCAGGGAAGACGAACAGGCAGAGGACTTCACAATTTGCTATGTCAAGGAAGAATTGTCAGGTAGCAATGACGAGAAGGCTAACCCAACAAGCGGAGCACCTCCAGGGGCAACAACTCAGCAGAATAGCCAGCCAACAGGCCAACTTAGCAGAGCAAATGCAGAAATGGAGGGGACTCATGCACAAGGGCCAACTCTCCTCTCCACTGTTCAGAAGGAATGGGAGGACTAGCCTCCACACATCAATCCGGGCTATCTCGAGCTACTCTTCGAAACGTGCAGCATGGTGGACGACCAAATCTTCAGAGCCATTCAAATCGGCCATTTCCTCGACATGATGTACGCAGCACACTCCAGAGCAACCCCATGCGGACAGTGCCCTACATGCACGCAATCCTATGTGATTCCAGCAAGATGGCGAAAGAAGGGTGACGTTGACGAGACGACTGGTTAAAAGGTTATGTGAATGTTTACAATTTGCAATTTTCTCTTGTTTCGAACCAGCACTATAGATCATAGAAATGTTATCTGTAGTATGTTAGAGACTGGATTGAATCCATTATGGTTGTGTGCCCTGGTTTCCTTCAGGCAAGACGACAGCCTGGTAAACTTTTGTTTGTTAGAATACAGGTGGCATTGTAAGGCCAACTGTCTCGGTTTCCCTTTTGTAGGCGGGACAGTTGGCATCACAACAAGACTCTGTAAACATGCAATCGTAATATAAATAGGATCCTCCCTTTTTTACTTNAAAAAAAAAAAAAAAAAACTTTGTAAATGAGGCTTTGACATGAAATATTGGTATGTCTTTTATCAAAAAAGCAATTAATATAATGGTGACAACAACTTTAATAAAATTAATAATATTAACAATTAATATAATGGTAACAACAATTTTTAAAAAATTAATAATAATACTATGGATTAACAATTAATATAATCATAACAACAACTTTAATAAAATTAATGATATTAAGGTTTAGTAATAACAACAACATTAATCATTAGGAATGTTAATATGTTAATAACAATAATATTAACAATTAATATAATGGTAACAACAATTTTAATAAAAATTAATAATAATACTAAGGATTAACAATTAATATAATGGTAACAACAATTTTAATAAAATTAATAATATTAACAATTAATAATAAGGATGAGTAATAACAACAACATTAAAAATTAGTAATAACAACAACATTAACAATTAGGAATGTTAATATGTTAATAACAATTAATATAATGATAACAACAATTTTAATAAAATTAATAATAATATTAAGGATTAACAATTAATATAATGGTAACAACAACTTTAATAAAATTAATAATAATAGTAACAAAAAACTTTAATAAAATTAATAATAATATTAAGGATTAGTAATAACAATAACATTAACTTTCGGATGGAGTGACAGATGTCCCTCAACGGACGACATGTGGCGAACGGTAGCAATGGGTGATATTAACCCCAACCTCCAACCTCCCTCCCATCCCGTTTGAATAACTCGCACTCAGCCAGGAGTTATGGCAGTGCATTGGGCAATTCAGGAAGACTTAATGGCCCCTTACGTGAACCAAGTTGGGTGTACAAAGCAAGGTACCAGGACCAGCAGAGCAATCACCTCGGCTTTCATGGCGTCCACCATGTCAACTCACAAGGCACTATGAAGGCATGTGCCCCTGAGCGCTCTCTCATTCTATCTTTTTTGCATGTTCTTTTATTCCTCGGCTCCCTCTTGCACGTCTGGCCACCCACCACCACTCCTCTGTTGATCTTCCTTCACAGTCCCACCCAAAATTCCTACACCATGTCCAGGGAGAGGGGAACATATAGAAGGGGACCATTGTACTACAACACCCTAACCAGACGCAACAAGCTCGACCTCTCTCAGCTCGCTCTCATCACCACCAGCTATCCCGGCCCAAGCCATAATTGGTTGGAACCGCCTCAGCAACCCTTGCCTCCCCCCTCTAATCCCATAATTGACTTTGGCAGTTGCCCTGTCGAAGAGGAAATTCTCCCTCCTAAGGAGAATACTCATGTGTTGAGCTTTCATCTTGAAATAACCTCTCTTAGAGTCCATATGTTGGCCCTTGACCAATTTTTGAGGAAACCTTGGTCAGGTTTGGACCACTTTTGGACTTCGACGGGCTGGTCAAAGATGGAGCGCCCAGGCGGAGATGAGATCACGTATCTCACTTATTTTGTGGGCTATGTGGCCCCAACAAGGGGTTCCTTAGGGTTTTTGTAATGGGTTATGGGATGTTGGCCCATGGGTTTACCCATGATTAGGCCTTATTGTAAAAGTATAAATAAGTAAGATTGCAAGGTAGAAGAAGCTAAGTGATGTAAGAGCGAAGTCTTGGTAGCTAAGTGAAAGTATTTATGAGTTGCTTTGTGCAAGAGAATGTGTATGTAAGGCTCTATGATCAATAGAGAAGTTGGCTCTATGCCTTGACCTAGTTTTGAGAAGGAGGATTTGGTGCTCAGTGCGTAGATCTCATGTCCAATGCGAAGCTTGGCTCTGTGGCTTAGTGCACAGAAGCAGATGAATGTAAGAGATTGAAGAATAAGAAAGAAGACAAAGCAGTTGGTGGACATAGCCCCACACTGGGGTGAATCACGTATATCTTGTGTTGTTGGTGTGATTTGTGTTGTGTTGCTTATGTTATGAATCCACTCACTGATTTTCTTATTATGTATGTTAGATAGATCTGTTGATTCTTAGTGTTTTATTGGTGTTAGGGATGAATGAATGTTAGATCTAACTCAGTGCTATGTGCTAAATGATTGAAGTGTCCAATCTTTATTGTTACTACGTCGATCTATCTTAGGGTTTGCTCTGCGATGTTAATGAAGCTAATGAACTAATGCATATCACCTTCTAAGTGTTTCTAGAATACTCTGTGAAGTGTTATTATCCCAGATCTATGTCCCATCTTGGTTACAGACGCATGTGTCCTGTAACCCCCCCATATTCTACCTCGGATGAGACTTCGTCTGCTCGCAGGTGTTGTCAAAAGGGCCGATAGTTAGGGTTTTGTTGTTGCATTGTTGAAGCTTTGAACCCTGGGTCTGCCCATGTGCCAACAAATGGTTCTGTTGTTGGGACATGAAACAATGATTGTTGGGAACTGAAGTAAATAAAAGAGAAGCTCTGTGTGTAGATCTGTTGTTGAAGTGCGCAGTACTCTACTTGACTTGCGAAGCTTTGTGCTAAGAAAGAAATATGATCTGGAGAAAAGAGGTAAGATGTTAAAAGAGGTAAATCTTTGTGCTTTGATAAGAGTAAGATAAGTGATTTTTTTTTTTTCGAAAGCATGAATTTAAGTTGTTTAATAGATTTTGTCCTAGACTAAAAGCTAGGGTGCAGTTGGAAGAAAGATTTGATCTAAGTAAAGATAATAGAAATGAGGAAAGATATGTTATTCCTATGCATAGAAAGAGTTTGTGGACTAATAAGTGGATGCAGGAACCTAGAAAGATTTTTTGTATATTGCAGGTCGAGCATTGTGATCCATACAGAAGAGGTTGGGGAACATATAAGAGAAAAATAGGATTGACACTATGTTATAATTGCAGAAGACCGAGACATCTTGCTAAGGAATGCCCTGTTACAGATCCTATTTGTCTTTGTTGTAAAATTGTTGGTCATGAGGTTGAGGATTGCCCAAAGATGATTGTTAAAGTTGAACGAATGAACATGAGACAAGAAAACTATGAAGAAATTCAAGAGACTAAGAGCATGTTAGAGAATCATAAAGAGAAAGAATAAGAGAAATCTCAGACTATCTTATCACAGTTGAAAGAAACAATGAATGATCACAAAGATGTCAGTTTACCAGAGATCCTGAAAGTAAAATAGCACATAAGTGCAAGAATAGAAGACTTCGACATAGATTGTGTCTTGGATGAAGAAACACCAGTGAATATTATGACAAAAGACACTTGGGAAATTTTGGGAAATCCTGATGTGGTACCTTCATTGGGAAGGATAGGCTTGTTTAAAGGAAAGATGATAACCCTATGTGGAAGAGTTACTAATGTACCTATTATTGTTCATGGAACATCGACTGAAGAAGAATTTGAAATCATTAAGTTTTTTGAGGACATCGCCCCTTTCCCACTTTTGTTAGGAAAGACTTGGATTGAGAAGGATCATATCAGAAGGAAAGTAGAGGAAGAAGCTACAGAAAAGAAAAAGAAAGAACTAAGGGATTTCATAGCTAGAAAAATAGATCGACTAGTAGAAGAATGAAAAGATAAGTCGAAGCAACGGAGGGCAAAAGAATTAACTGTCGAAGTTGAAAGAACGCAAGAAGGTTTGAAGGACCTATCCATGAAAGAAAGAAGTATACCCACCTAGGAAGTATTAAGAGAAGGGATATTAATTTTGAGCACTTTGAACTTTTTGAGAGCACATCAGCAGTGCGAAGTCACTACGCTAGGAGAAGATAAGAATAAGAATGGAAAGAGGATTCCAGAAACAGTTAGAGAGACTTAGATCACAGGAAAGAAGGCAAGAAATCTCAGTAAAAATAAATCCAAGCTAGAAAAGATACAAGAAGCTACAGAGAACAGATGGAAGACTTCACAAACTGGAACCTCGTAGGAAGCAGGTTCGTAGGATTTGAACCTCGCCGGAACAGCAGAACCGTGCAAAATGGGACTTCTCCCTGGAGAAACTATATGATCGTTGGAGGTGCTCCACCCATTAGAAAAACACTCTGGAACGGCTAGGAAATGCATTTATGGGTGGATGGACCGCTTTTGGGACGTTGAGACTGCGCCATAACGGACAAATTCACATTGATGGAAGCATTCTTGCCCGTTGGAAGAATCTGTTATGAGGCCCCGCTTATTTAACCCATCAGACGCTACGTCAGGACCACTTTTTTCCACCCGTGATTATCAGAGTCAAGAAGATAATTGATTATGTATTGAGTTGTGTTATTTGAAGCTAAACATCATTTTCCGTTTGTCTACCCCACTTATCCGTTCGCCTACCTCGACCTGTCTGTTTAACAGTGAGAATGTCGGGCGAACCCACTAAGTTAGAGAAGTCTGTCGAGGAGGTTCTTAAGAATTTCATGGCTTATAGATCTATGTCTGAAGGTTTCCAGGCATCATTGACTAGGGGACTGTACGCTTCCCCTTCGACTGGACAACGTTCGAGCCATGTCAACCCTGTGGCTGAGCAGTGAAGTAATCATCGCGGCGATCTGGCTAATGCACAGATCCCGACGATCTTACCAGAGTACATCCCATTATTGGTTGGCGTGGTTAACCATGACAGCATCCCACGAGACTATGAGTACACCTTGATCACCGCGTACATCCTGAAAGGAATACGAGTAGTTGGGAGTCAATTATGACATATCCCACTATTGAAGAACAATGAATTCAACCTTGGAGATAGAAATAACTATGCTATGCTCGCACCCCACAGATACTTGACGACGACAACTAGGAAGAAGCCTTGCATGTTCTCCCAGCCATGGATTAAGGAGCTAGCGCAGTCCACTGTGCTAAATGTGATGAAGATTCCTCATTTTGGTCGTCACCAGGAGGTTAACGCTTGCGTTAAACTCCTCTTGTCGTGCTACCATGGAGGATACATGTGGCTCGACCAGCGGATTACTATGGATCCGGCGATGATCCACTTGATTACAGGATTAAGAATTAAGGGACCTAACCCTCAACATTTTTATCCAAGGAAGGCCTTGGACCGCTCCCTGGCACAACGCATCAAGGAGGCTTACAACAAAGTCGAAAAGGGAAAGCAAGGCTACAAGGTAGCCTCTATATAGGATGGCGCAATGTGCCTCGCTTTCCAACTCATAGCTAGAAAGATCATAATAAAGAACCACCCCACACATGTCACCGGGTTCGTGGTGCACCTAACAGGAAAATGTGTGGAGGGCATGCAGATGAATTGGGTGAGTTACCTCATCAATGAACTCGAGAAGGATTGTTGCGAAGCTCAGGATCAGGGATACGAGTTCCACTTTAGTTGGTTGATCATGTTGATTGCATTTGTCGCTTGGAAAATTCCTGAAGGAGCCACCTTTCCATAGATTGAACCATCATAGTCATTGGTCGCTAGGTTTTATACCTTGTGGTACACCAACGACATGTCGAAGCAATGGAAGTCGAACGTTGTGTTCCATGCATATTATCAGCAACTGAAGGTTTCCATTGAAGCATTTTCGTGCATGATACTGTGCACCCTGCACCAGTACCGACCTTTTGTGAAGTTCTGCGCAGATTGACATTTTATCTATATCACTGCATGCAGAGATGAGAGCAAGGAAGAGTTAAAATCATATTACAAGGTGACAGATGAATACATGGATCAGATCACGAAGGAATGGCCAGAGGAGTTCCTTGTACCTATTTTTGATGTAGAACTCTCCGACAATGACATCATAGGAAGCCCCCTATTCACCCGGGTCAAGCATGTCAGACAGTCCAGTGCGAAGAAGAAGTAGGAAGAAGTCTAGAATATAGAGACTAATGAGGAGGACATCGCCTCTAAAGAAAATGGATCTGGATCGCTGGCAAGAGGATGAGGAGGAGAAGACCAAGCAGATGGACAGGGAGGAGGAGATGAAGGAGAAAATAAAGGAGAAGGCAAAGATACACCGCTGAAAGATCCCCCTACAGTAACACCGCAGAAGAGGAAGGTTTCTCTGCAGAATCCTTCAGTAAGAAAGAAGATGTGCGCTAGTAAGCCCCAGTTAGAGGCAACACTCACGGAAGATGATATCAGTCTAGTTTGCGGAGCCATGGAGGATGCTTCCGAGGAAATATTGCAGAGATATGGAGTGAATCAGGAAGAGTTGTATGGAAGGGTCGAGAAGGAACTGAAGGAAATACAACAAGTTATTCAATTGATCCGCACAGTACCTATTGCGCTCTCCTCGTCACATAATATAGAATTGGCGGATGAACCAGCCCAATTGAGAAGACTGGAAGATGCGACAGAGGCTCGACTTCAGAAAGTCCAAGAAGAGAAGGAGAAGGCTTCAGAAGCCTTGAAACAAGAGAAAGAGGAAGTCTTAGAACAATTACGCATAGTGCGGTACTGTATAATCACCTATGAAAATGAGAAAGAAGAATTTCAGGCAATGGTCCAAGAGGAAAAAGTCCAGCTACAGAGAGAAAAGGAGCAGTTGCTCACAGAACGAGCCAGGGTTAAGGAAGCTATCAGTAAATCATGTCACTATGTACTAGGTTTGGCACAAGAGGAACAAGTGTCGGTCGAGGCTCAAGTGGCGAAGCTCGCTGAGACCATCCAACAGCTTCAAGCGAGGATAAAAAAGTTGGAGGTCCAAGCAGTACCGAGCACCCCACAACAGGTGCATGACCAGAGGGAGGAATCCACTAAGAACCCAGTAGTAAGGATCAGATCCCTCACCTAGGAATGCAAATAGATAAGCGATAGAAGCACGTAGACTTATGAACGCCTCGCAGAAGATCCAGAGCTGAAGAAACTGGAAGCGCAGTTACAGGAGGCACAACAGTAGGAATCCTCTGTGCAGGCACAGATGAAGATACTCATTGTAGTTGAAAGAATGAATAGGTCCCAGGAAAAGCGCACGGTACAACAACATATCATTGCCATCCAAGGTAGAGTAATGGAAGTCGCACAGAAACTACAACCNGAGACTCAGGCGAAGCAACAAGTCGAGGCAGCTTGAGTGAAACTCAAGGCCTTCGAAGTGGCATTGACCAGACCTAAGTGACTTGGGATGAGTCACGTGTGAGTGTTGGGGGCATGTTGGCCCTCGACCAAGTTTTGAGGAAACCTTGGTCAGGTTTGGACCACTTTTGGACTTCAACAGGTTGGTCGAAGATGGAGCGCCCAGGCGGAGCTGAGATCATGGATATCACTTATTTTTTAGGCTATGTGGACCCAGGAAGGGGTTCCTTAGGATTTTTGTAATGGGTTATGGGATGTTGGCCCATGGGTTTACCCATGATTAGGCCTTATTGTAAAAGTATAAATAAGTAATATTGTAAGGTAGAAGAAGCTAAGTGATGTAAGAGAGAAGTCTTGGTAGCTAAGTGCAAGTAGTTACGAGTTGATTTGTGCAACAGAATGTGTATGTAAGGCTTTGTGCTCAATAGTGAAGTTGGCTTTGTGCCTTGACCTAGTTTTGGGAAGGAGGATCTGGTGCTCAGTGCACAGATCTCTTGTCCAATGTGAAGCTTGGATTTGTGTCTTAGTGCACAGAAGCAGATGATTGTAAGAGATTGAAGAATAATAAAGAAGACGAAGCAATTGGTGGACGTAGCCCCACACTGGGGTGAACCACGTATATCGTGTCTCGTTGGTGTGCTTTGTGCTATGTTGCTTATGTTATGAATCTGCTTAGTGATTTGCTTATTATGTATGTTAGATAGATATGTTGATTCTTAGTGCTTTCTTGGTGTTAGGGATGAATGAATGTTAGATCTAACTCAGTGCTATGTGCTAAATGATTGAAGTGTTTAATCTTTATTGTTACTGCGTTGATCTATCTTAGGGTTTTCTCTGCGATGTTAATGAAGCTAATGAACTAATGCATATAACCTTCTAAGTGTTGCTAGAATACTTTGTGAAATGTTATTATCCCATATATGTGTCCCAGCTTGGTTATAGACGCCTACGTCATGTAACTCCCCCTTCTTATACCTCAGGTGAGACTTCGCCTGCTCCCAGGTGTTGTTGAAAGGGCCAGTTGTTAGGGTTTTGTTGGTGTGTTGTTGAAGCATTGAACCCTGGGTCTTCCCCTCTACCAACACCATACAACAATTCACAGTTTTGGCACTGGAGAATGCATTGTGGAGGAAGAAATTCCTCCTAGTTGACAAATGGAAAATCAATCGAAGGCCATGGACGTAGACTTGGAAATGGATGTTGAGTTGATGGAGGAGCCGCCTCAACTCACCCCGCTTCAACTCTCCGATGAACATATTCAGCTCATTTTTGAAATGCGACAAAATCTTGATGACCAAGCGCATATCCAGCGAATTCTTGGACAGAGAATGGACCTCCTGTTTGGCACCATGACTGAAGATCCAGCGAACAAGCAGTGCCTGACCTGTGGCTAGAAATTCGTCCCAATTTACAGCACTCATGGAATCTTGAGTTCCCATATGGAATAGCTCCTCCAGGTGTATTCTCTTCTTCTGGTTTTGTTACTTATGAAAATATTGGCAGATTCTCTACCTCACGATGTATGTTAGTCGTTCATGGCCACTGGTTAGTCGGTCATTGCGACCATTTTTTACAGTTAGTCATTTATACTATTTTGTTCAAACAGTTACAGTTGCTCTCTAATTTTTATGGCCACCTGTCCTGGTTTACCATATATGGTAGGACAGACGGAAGACTATAGATATTGTAATGTCACGCACTATTTTTAATATATAGTTCCTTTTATTTACAAAAAAAAAATAACAATAACATTAACAATTAATAATAATACTAAGGAATAATAATAACAACATCATTAACAATTAGGAATGTTAATATAGTAATAACAATAACATTAACAGTTAACAATCAAGTGGTTGGACTCCCCACCTAGGTTTGAGTCTCATATATGTGACATGTTCCTCCTTGTGAGCCAATTATTATATCTATAATTATTGTTATTAATTTTATTTTATTATCATTCTTAATTTAAATATTGTTTGATAATAATAATTATTATTATTATTGATGTTATAGGTTAACTTATGATTATTATTTTTATTCTTATTGATTGATATGGTTATTTTTTTTCCTCGGAAAAAAGCCTAATTTTATTTATTTGGAGAGACAAAATTACATTTTGTAGGTGCTTCAATGAGCACATCACACCAACTGTGTGTATTTTTGGCATGATTAAAAAGGCTCTCAGCCCGTAACCAAAAAAGTGACAACTATAAAACATGCCTATCATGAGTAGAGATATGCTTTGCAAGACATTAAGATTACAAATTTCCTCACCCAGAACAAGGTGGAATATAATTTGTTGAGTTATTTGCATGACATTAAGCTTAAAAAGTTCCTCACCCAGAACAAGGTGGAATATAATATGTTGATTTATAGTCAGATATATACATGGTAAAACAATGCTACAAAAACCACAAAAAGTTTTGATGTGTTCATAAAGGGTGTCGATAAAAACTGTTATCAGTTGTCTTATAGATGCAGTGTTGAAGAGAGATTTCATACTTCTTTCTGGAGCTAATATCTGTTGTGTTATGATATCTTGGAACTAGGAACTTGGAAGACCACAAACTGATGAAATAATAAAGTAATCCATACGAAAAGTGTCCATTAAGTGCCAATCATGAAATGAGAAATATAGAAATCTTTAAGTCTGAGATTGTCCGTGTTCTTGTATAAACGGTCGATGATAAAAGGCATTAGTGTCCTCCCCTTTATGCTATGTGAAGTTCCATCATCCAAGAGTGAGGTGCAAACTAGCTTTGGACAAAGAATCTGCTACCATGTTTGTGTCCCTATATACATGGGAAATAACCAACGAATCAAATGCGTCCAACAATCGTAAAATATCCTCCATAATAGATATAAGAAATATGTTGTGGAAAATTTGATGGTTTCTTGCCCAATTGATGGCATTCATAGAATCACCAAAGATTTGAATATGAAGAATATATTGTTCTCTGGCAAAAAGAAGTAACAGCTTCAATGGCAAAAGTTCAGCATAGTTGTTTGTACCCCGACCCAACCCCATTTTTATATGAAAATAATGGTTTTATGTTAGGTGTAGAACTACTCCCCCCCCCCCGCATGTGTCATTCTAAGAAGCTCCATCAAAGAATGCCCATGTTTTTGAGGTGTCAATGACCTCTAGTTTCCTTAGCTGCAGTGTCGGAGCTTATTTTGTCTATGGGAAGTGAGATAATATGGATAAACTTTGGCATGCAATTGCCTCTAGAATAGAGGCTTTTTTCTTTGAAAATTATTGCATTCCTAGCCAGCCAAATGCCCCAGCTAAATAAGAGAGGAAGTGATTTTATTCCCTTGTGACTTGAATCTCTAATACAGACCTTCCATGCTAGTTCCAATGATTTTCCATCCCAAATGCATATCTGCCTGAGATTTGTGGAAGTTTCAGTCCATACTTTCTTAGAGAAGGGACAGGAGATGAGAATATAGAAAGTGGATCCATTACTGTTTTGACAAAGTGGGCATCTACCCGGTCCTTCTATATGATGCTTACTCAAACTATCCCAAGTTGGGATTTTTTCATTTAGAGCTGCCCACGGGAATATTTTGGCTTTTGGAGGCCATTTTAGCTTCCATAGTCCCCACCACCACCAACTGGGATTTTGCTGAAAAAGTTCAATATTCAAAGCTATGTAGCCAAATTTTGGAGTGTAGGAACCAAGAGGATCCTTTTTCCAAACTAATTCATCTTCCCTGTCTAATATCCTGACATGTCCTCTTCGGAGAGCTTAAATATAATTTTCCAATAAAACAACATAATTATCATTTAATCCCAAATATGTAGCACTTCTCCAACCTTGGTTCCAGAGTGTGGTTGAGGGGGGATCAACAAGGTTGGAGAGAAAGGAGATGTCGTGTCTTTGTAGCTGAATAATTAGATCATCTCGTAAAATGTGAGAGATCCCACTACCAAGCCAGGGATATGGACCTATGCGGATGTGATTTCCTTTACCTACCATCCAAGTCAGCCCCTCCCCTACCATTGGAAAGGAAGATATCATGGCTTTCCAGATTATTGAGCATTGACGGGTTGTCTTGTTTGGTGAACGAATCCAATCTTCCATTGAGTCTGGGAAGATGTATTTTTGTGCAACCACCAGTTTCCACATAATGGTGATTGTTATAAGACGCCAACATGACGTTGCCGCCAAGGACTTGGATAACATAAAAATATTTTTGAGTCCCCAACCTCCCAAATCTTTTGTTAGCGCAATGTGATCCCATTTGGCCTAGGGCTAAGTTAATTTTCTCCTGATCCAGACCAAATAAACTGAGAAAAAATCCTCCTTATCATTTCTAGCACACCCTTTGGAATCCAGGCCAGTGACATCCAGTATACTGGAATGGATTCCTCTGGTATCCTGTAGAGTAACAATGACACTACGGGTTCAGGACTCATAAATAGCATGGCACTTCCACATATATGGTTGGCCCAAGAGAACATCATAGACATCCAACGGGGAAAGATCACACAATACCTCATCCTTGAAGGGTTGGATGCCATATGACAATCAACATTGTTGGCTTACACGAAGATAACATCTCTGGATAAGCCACCCAATGTTGTATGGTTGCGGGTGTGGTGTTGTCGAAAATCCCAATTGTTTGACGACCTCTGTTGAGATGAGGTTATTTTGGCTTCTGCTATCGTAAATAAAAAGCAGTGGCGTCCCCTTCACCCACATCTATGAATGAAAAAGGTGTTCCCCCTCTTTGGGATCTGTTGGTTCTTCTGGTTGAATTGTTGTGGTCATGACAATAGCAGTTGGGTCTACGTTGATTATTTGTCTTCTACCAGTATTTTCGGAATCATATTTTGAATCAAGGTTCGGCTCCTTGTCTTTTATATTGTCCACCAATGATTTTTTTGAGCGACATTCATCGGTGTTGTGCCAAGGGATTTTGTATAATTCGCACCACTTTCCAGTGTCCTTTTTCGTCTTTTCGTTACCCTTATTTTCTTGTGGATTGGACAGGTTTTCTAAAGGCTCGTTGTTAGGGCCATCTTTAACATACTTTGGTTGTTGTGGATTTGAAGACCCGAACTCCTGCTTGTTCTGGTGCTTAAATTTCTGCTCGATTTTAACAATATATCTATAAGAAACACCTAGTGATGATATGTCCAGAAAATCCATTTCACTTTGGATGTATCTGTGTAGATCCCCACAGTATTTCAGAACCAGATGTCGCTCGAAGTCTTTGATACCCAGCTTGGTGCGCAAGGTATAGAAGGTATTGGTGAAATTTGGCACTGCTTAGCCCCTCTCTTGTCGCAGTGTGGTTCATCTCATGTATTGGGCGTCATAATTACCAACAGGGTAATATTGGTCCTTGACCACATCCACAAAAAAATACCAAGTGGGATCAACCCCATATATTCCATATTCCTCTGTGGAACTTTTCTCCCAGTAAGTTTCCCACCAATGTTTGACATGGGGGAGAGCCTTAAGGAGTGTGAAGGTGATATTTTCCCTAT
>SNQJ01S0034811.1:125155-135285 GCA_010110895.2 Picea sitchensis | reverse complement strand
TTCAAAGACAAAGAATATTGATATTCAATATCACTTTGTGAGAGACATGGTTGAAGAAAAGAAAGTGTTGTTGATGAAGGTGGACACTTTGAAGAATGTTGCAGATTCATTAACAAAGTTTGTGAGCACTGAGAAGTTCTCTTGGTGTAGAGGATCCATGGGAATCGTTTCCCTAGATTGTTGACTATGTAACCCTGTAACCCCATGTATGCAAAGAAAACAACAAGTGGGAGAATGTTGGGTATGTGTTATATTCTTTGCATGACTAGCTCTAGTGTCTCCTATGTTGCGCAAAATGAAATATTAATTTATCACATAATGAAATGGTGTTGAAGCCTTAGCCACCATTATCTACGCATTCATGTCTGCATGGGTGAATGGATCTAGCAGTATCAATTAATTCATAAGAGTTGTAAGTTAACCTCAGATGTATTTAATACATGAAAAAGAATCCCACTTATAGCACATAATGATAATAGATATCAAATATTGCATATATTAATGTTTAGAACTCTTTAGACATTCTCAAAACCGTATACAAGCATCCATTACAATGTGCATGTGATAATAAATATCTTGAACTACATCAGATTATTCAAGAGGCTCATAAACATCCACAATTAGAGAAAGAGAGATGTACCATAAACTTACTTCTTAATGACTATGAGTACAAGAGATTTAATCCAACAAGTTGCAATACTGAACTAGAAGAAGGAGAGATGTGTAAAATAGAGAGATGTATCTGAACAAAGAAAAGATAGATTCTACAAATGAAGGTGTGAATCCTTTAGTATCCTCCTATATTCAATGAATATATTGACCCCTTGGCCTCTAGTGAAACTTCATCCCCTCTAGCTACAAAAAAATTCCAACCCCTACAAAGTATTCTTTGTAACTCGTTGCCTTTTTATTCCTCCTCAAATGATGAGTTTGTGCATCTTTTTGTGTAACTAAATACCAAGAATAGAAAGGTTAGTTATATAGGATCGACACCTTGCATGATTGGTATCTCATTTCTTATATAAAATAGGAGAATTCATTTATATCTAACCGACATCAATCCCTACATTTATCAATCTACTAATTGTCCTATTTCTCCCAAAGTTAAGCAATTTTTAATGCCTTCTATATTCTCTCCTCAAACTTTATAAATCAATACTTAAAACATTTGAAAAAAACCACTTGTTATTCTTTCTCACTATGTTGAAATTGGCATGATCTTTAATCTTTAAGATCCTTACACCATCTTCTAACCTTCCCAAAAGTTGTGGGAATAGTAATACATAAACTAGCAAAGTCCAAATGGCATCACGGAATAAGAACTTGAGATTGTTTTGTTCTATATCATTAATGAGAAAAATATCTCCACCAACAAATGGTTTACCCCAACAAACCTTCAAGGTGACTTTTAAGTCATCTACATGAAAACCTATCTTTAAATCTCAAATACTTTGTTGGAAACCACTATAATTAGAATAAGAAATTACATGACCATGACAACTAGTCCTCAAAGCCAGTTCTTCCTTTCCAACTAACAAAATTTGAAAATAAAAATTGAGTTCTCACAAGCTTCAACCCCAATTGTTAGACATTGCAGTTATGCCACATTCATCAGGCCTCTCAACTTTTGTTTGAAAAATCATGAAACTCTGAGAAGGAATTAAATGGGCTCTATGATAGAGAGAATCCTGGAAGAGTAGAACACAGTCCTTGAAATTGAATTTGCATAACGTTGACCTTTAAAGGGATCAAAATGTGCTACTATTTGAAATAATTGAGACCTCATTGTCACTAAGAATCTCAACTACTTGCTATTCTAGGACTTCATGAATTGGATATTTATTTTTTCTCCACCATCTAAGTCATCAATGTTGTAGTCACATCTAGATCTGACCCTACTATGTAAATTCTTTGAAGAGAAATGCTTGTTCACTTTTTCATTGTCATCATTTTGGTTGAAAGGATCATATTATGTAAGATGTAACAAGAATAGATTGTCCAAAGTAATATCCTTTTTTTTAACCAGGTAGACCCACCAATTATCATCAAGGAGTCACATGGTCGAGTCGGAGAGACTGCTCCTATAAACCTGGGCCTAACACAAGCGCCC
Organism: Picea sitchensis; assembly: GCA_010110895.2. Lineage (NCBI taxonomy): Eukaryota > Viridiplantae > Streptophyta > Pinopsida > Pinales > Pinaceae > Picea > Picea sitchensis. The sequence goes on along the minus strand of SNQJ01S0034811.1, from coordinate 133,175 downwards.
ACAGACCACGCTAAGAAGATAAGTCAAGTTTTGTACCTGGGAAGAGCCCCTATAATGGAAGACATGGTCTTCCAGAACGGATCTCCACCATTCGGCCTAGCCCGATGGGCTGTCCAAGGTAATATCTTCATATTCAATTTCTTGATCTCAGTTTGCAAAATGTGTTTAAAAACCCCAAATGGTACTAGAGAACCACAAGTCTTGCACCTTCCTCACATAGTCTATAAAATGAAGAATTCCTTAACAAACTTGCTTCATTAGGAGACTCAGGCCAACCTGTTCAAATGACAAGGAAGTGCAAATTACTATCTACAATGTGTTGAACAAGCCCACTGTACTTGTGCTCATGGGTATGCCAATCAATGGATGAATTGTTCTATGAAAGCTTAAATTTTACTTGGGTCGCATCTAACGCTCCACAGCAATTCGAAAAGCCCTATTTGGAAATCCTCTGTCAAACACACATTCTTGTACATTTTCAGGTGACACACAGTCCATTTCCACTTTAATATATGACTTCTGATTTCTGACTTGGTGAGGACATCCAGCTAGAATAAAAACTGCTTCACTAGGATGTTGCCCAAATGTACATGGTTCTATTTTCATAACTCTCAGAGAGAAGCAACTGCTCTAATTCATCAATAAATTATCAATCACTCCCAGGATGTCTCAAAGATCCAAAAAGAATATTTTGAATGTGTGCACATTTTAAGAACCCAGCCAGAACTTGAGCAATTTCAGATATGACCTCTCAAAAAATGGGACAATATCTCCATTACAAGGTTTGCCATAGTAAGAAAAGCTTCAATTGCTCAGATAATAGGGCATATGAACAGCTAAGGTAGGGGAGTCTGTTCAACCAGTTGACTCAACATATTTGCCAAAAGTTGCTAGGTAAACACAGTACGCTGCTCAAAATATACAGAACATGCATCTATTACCTTCTGCAAAGGTTTTCCTTCTCTTTATAGACAAATTTCACTGATCACAATCAAAACTTTGGGGAGTGTCAAAGAAAAACCTGTATGAATTTGGAATTTGTCAAGTGGAAGATCAACAAATCGACTCTTCCTTTGACAGCAAATGATTGAAATGAGAATTTCGACGTCCTTTAGTTCTCTTTCACGTAGTTGTTTGATAATCATAATCATGTCCGTGGAAGGATTTTTCCCCACTGTTAAAATTTGCAGAATGTGCATGAGAATATTTTCACTTCTCTCGAGATAAATAGTTATCCAAAATATTACTCAGTTGATGAAACTTTGACATACTACAAAGTGTTCAGCATGTCCACAGGAAGGAATAACAATGGACAAATTCTTGAATGAGCCTTTGAGCACATGCAGCGCCATCAATATTGTCCTGGCCTGAGTGAGCAAACAGATCATGATTATATACATAATGGGATTGACCCTGTACCCTGGAAATATTACTTGTATCTATCTGTAAAATAAACCAAAGGATAAGTTTAAATATTTGTATTTGTCTGTAAAAAAGATTATTTTGATTTTTCTCAAAATTATCATCTGAAATCTACGCATTCATATCCACAAGCAATCTGACTGTTGGCATAAATTGCAGGCAGCTAATGTGTATGCCTTTAATGGTATCTCTCTATGAACCATATAATGGCGTAGTTTAAATATTACCATTTTTATAATCATTACCCAAATTAAATGATATGATTGTTGGTGAAACCACGTTTTTCCTTATTTTCCTTGATGATATTGAACCTCATAAAGTTGAATATAAGCTTTAGAAATGAATATTAGGACATAGAGGCAATAGATCTAAAGTTAGTGTGCTATGGATCCATTAGTCATATGTTACTACAGAACCTTGGTTCAGATGCCTACTTTCACCATGCTTCTATATTACTACCGAACTACAGTACTCCACTATAGGAAGTTGTCCAACTTCTATTGGGTTTCCCATCAAAGATACGTTTCCCATGGTCAGGAAGATCATTTTTTTTGTCAATGTCATTTGTGGATATGATTAGCGATATGGATAGATTTGGTTTCACGAAAACCTTTGAGAAATTTCAATCATGTATTAAGGTGTACTAATAATCAGAAGAAGGTTAGGAATGCATTAGTTTATGATGTAAATTTTGCATGTGACCCCACAACTTAGTTGATATGCCACTTACTCAATGGACCGATGAGGGCTTTTTGAAATAACCTAAGTCATACAGTTTCATCATTGATGTTATTTGATGATCACCATAGATGAAAGGTCATGATTTGATTGGCTGGATATTCACTCGGTTATCCCTTTAATTTTGGAATATTAGAGGGTAGTTTGGTTGGCATTGGTGGCCAAGTCGAATCATGCAACATTGGGTCATTCGTGAGATTTGTCAAATCAAGGAGAGATTCAAACTAGCCATATATGGTAAGATAGGAGTGAATGGTGTTGGAGTGGGGGGTTGGCAGTGGTGCATCTACCATTGAGGATGATTAATGTGTACCTAGACTTGACGGGGGATATTTCCAAGAAGATCTGGTAGGTGATGAGCTTAATAAGGACGATCCTAGTAAATATTAGCCTAAAATGTCGTGCCCAAAGGTGGGTATGAGGGGGATCTTATTCATCCTAATGGAGAAACCAAAATAGTAGGAATTCCTCCGAGCAAAGGAGGGAGACTACGAAGCCTATGAGAATGCCTAAGTGATTGGGAGTTTGATATGGTTCCTAACCAAATTAGTTTTGATGGAGCATAAGGTAATACATTGATAAAATGGTGTTGATGCATAAAATGAAGTTTATTCTTCAAATTAAATATGTATCTACCAAAAACAATGTGCAAGTGGTGCAATAATATATATGAATATGTTTCACCAAACCACAATATGTGTTTTTATGTAGAAGTCTTTTGCATGATGATTTGGGAAAAAAGAAAAAGCGCATGTCCTATGAATCTAATGACCTTCCTCTTAAAATGTAACTAGACCTTCCAAAATCTCTCAATGTATGGGGTTTGTAACATACCCGCCTACTAAAGAAAAAACTAAAACACCCCAGACATATAGAATAAACCAAGGGGTCGTAAGACCATAAAATTACAACAAAACAACATATTGACTTACTAATGCAACTAACATCATAATAAAAACCATGAATGCATGCATACCCAACAAACACAACAACACTCAATTTAACATTTTCACAACGGAATAATCAGAATAAAAACAACATAAACTTATCTATTTATAAAAAAATAATCATTCGGTTGCGTATGAAGGATGTTCCTCCGTGTCCATTGGATTCTCTTGTTGTTGGGCCCCCCAATATTTCGAAAATACTCGGCCTCCCTATGTTCTCTCGCAGATTTCGGGGGGGTCTTTCATGGATGTAGCAAGCACCAATATCTGGTGTTGTGAACCACATGAAAAAAATAAAGGATGTTTCTCCCAACCATATGCATTGTTGTTCCAAATATTAATAGCAGGCCACCCCCGAGTTGAGGCTATGAGCCCACAAAGAGATCTGGCCCACTTAGTTGTTCACTCTCCACATTCAGTAGCCCAAAACCAAGGTTCTACTCCAACAACAACTCCAATCCACCATCTCTCTTCCCCACAACCTGCACAACTCAAGGAATGTACCCCCTTCATTGTTCTCATTCCATCGAGTTGTACCATTCGTTTATCAGGGCTTCCAGTGCACTCAATTGGCCAGGAATCTCTCAGTTGGGGACTCCATAAACTCTTGGTTGTTCTAGGAGTGCTCACAATAGCCTTCATAAGAATCTTAAGCTATTTCCTCAACAGGAAAACGCACTATACGCTTATAACTCCTTTTAACAAGCAGAGAGGCCACATTTCCAGCATAAACACAGCCCAACAATACATGCCTTCAAGCACAACATGGTTGGTGCTCTTCCCAACACTCAACTCCTCTCTTGTTGCCCAAAAATATGCTAGTAAAAACTCTCATCTTTCCTACTCAAACTTATTTCTTCTCTCATGCTTGTTCGACTCACCCTCTTACAAAGGATGATTGTACTCCAGCGCCATGCTCCCAATATTTAAGGGACACGGCTTCTCACACCCAACTTCTTACATGAATTCAATGATTGAGTGTCTAACAAGTCAAAGGAAGGATTTCATGGCAATGGCACATTAACTTAGGATAATAACATGGGTTTACCTTGGATCCCTCTTTTATCCCCCTCTCTTGGGGAATCACAACCCCCATCGTTAACATTCCTCTCGTATTGCAGACAGTGGTTATCATTTTTATTAATCATTTAAATGTACATAATATATAGTTTGACCCTCAACCATATTAATCAATACGAGCTCTTTGCCCCAACACATCGACTCACCAGCCTAATTCAAATTTATACAAGTACATTATAAGTGCGGAGATAAAAAATAAAGATGTTACAAAGTTTGCATTCACTAAGGATGAAAAGTGAATGTATAAAAGAGTTACTTATAGTGAAAATCACTAAGAGCATGTCTCAATGGTGCTTGCAACATTTCTCAATGGCCAACATTATATGAATCATGTGCAAATACAACATACAAAGGCCACTTAGGTAGAAATCCTAAATTTTGGCCATTAATTTACTTTTCACAAATGTGGACTTATCGTAACACATTTTTTATTTTTCAATAAATGATTTACTTGCTCTAAGACTGTGGGTAAAATTCCAAACAAAAATATTTTCAAAGTTTTTCATTTCTTGTTTTAAATAAAACTCCATAACTACATCTTCATTGGAAAGAGATCGAATGATAGATTTAGAATTTCGGTAATGAAGATGCCCATTGGATAATCGTTGAATTTAAGTCCAACAGATCCAACGGTTGATATATAATAGATCTAACGATCTAAAATCTTGTCAGGTTAAGAGTTGCATGAATAATAACAAGGAGTTAGTCTAATAGATCCTACGGTCGGTAGTGTTCGTAATCGAACAAACGAGGTGTAAAGTCGGAATTAAACATGTGTGAAAGATAAAGCAACTTGCACTATCCAAAAAATCCAACGGTTGCGATTTAATCTGAATGAATAGTCTTAAATCATTTCGGGCTTAAAGTTGCACGTTGATTACCATGGTTCTTACTATCTAAAAGTTCCAATGGTTCATGTTATTTCTTCTATGATAATAAAAAAGACTCAATTTGTTTATAAATCCATGAAATGGTGACATGTGTTCATAGTATGCATGGAAAATGTGTTATACTAGTTCGATACAATACGAACATGAAAAACAATCATCAAGTCCCATTTATTTCGGCACTTAATACGAACATGGAAAACCATTATTTGTGGTATCTTGGACTTCAATCCTAACCCTTGTTGGTATTGAAGGAGAGTATTCAGAATTTGCTAATAGATTTTTATTGAATATATGCATTCTCCTTTTAGGCCAAACTACAATTAGAATTCTTAAAGACTTTCAGTGGATTTTTCAATTGAGTCTAGACACGAGTTGGTGAGTGGTATATGTTCAAAAAATACACCATTATCTATGTTTATGGAAGTGAGTTTGAACCTTATTTATTTCCCATGTACATAATCTCGTACCTTTTTGCCTTAGAATATTGCAGATAAATATTAGCAACTGATCATTTATATTTTGTTTCAAAAAGTAAAAAGGTTTATTTTATCTTACCAACCCAAATATCTTTTTTGTTTATTAGAAATAGATCGACAATATCTTTTTTGTTTATTAGAAATAGATCGACAATTGATGTTGTAAACAAAATGATCTCTTCTCTAAGATTTAAAAAAGGAGAACTGTGGAAATATGATTCACATCATGCTATTTATGAACAATGTAGGAATGTAGGGTTACCTCCTTATCAACATCATTCTAACCATTCTATTGAAATGATGGTCAATAAAAACTTAGGAGGAAGTACAATGTCTAATGATTGTGCAGATGACTCCTTCAAATGAAAAAAGAGAAAGAGAGCATGAAGTCAAGATTAAAATTTCTTCAAGTGCAATTTCAGAGACAGAAAATTCAGAATGTAGTATCATTGGAATGGGTCAATTGTTGAGAAATAGAAAGAAAGAAGTTGGGATTATAGCTAATCTTGCAGAGAAATTTATAATGGAGGAAGATATTTCAAGTAAATGTAAGATAGATGAAGTTTCAGGCGAGCCAGAGAAGATAGATACAAAGGATCTCGGTACAAATAAAAGAAAAAACATGGGATAGTGTTAAAGAAGCAGTGGATGATATTCAGGAAGATATCTATGGCCAAATAAATTCCCTTTTGGGAGAATTATACCAAAAGAAATCAGATGAACCATTTGTAATAGTGTCATCTTTTCCAACACCAATTGCTTCAAATATGGTAGTAAAATTTCACATTCAGGGGCGACAAGTGCAAGGGGAATAATTTGTGATCCCGGAGGAACTATTATTGACAATTACGCTTGGGGCCTAGGTAATGTTACTAACAACTCGGATGAGGCCTATTCCCTTTGGAAAGGCATCAAGCTCACACAAGCAAATGGGAATTAAGAATTTAATTATCATGGGTGACTCTATGTTAGTGATCAGGGATATTATCAAATGAAATCATTAGGAACAATGTCTTAGTTGGTGTAATATCTCACTCTAGCCCTTCTTGTTGATTTTGAGAACTATAGTGTGTACCACATCAAGCAAAAGTATAATTTTGAAGCGGGTCGTTGGGAAAAGTTTAGTTCTAGATTGGAAGAAGGTGAAATATTAATAAATGGAGAGAATGGGAGGTTTTATATACCCTAATCCTATGACGATATTATTAAATTGGGAGGACAAGTGACATTGTGCATGTTCATATATCCATGTGAATAGTTGTTTGGCACACTTTTGTAGTTATGTAGATATGGAGAGCATTCAATTTGATTTGTGTGAGCGTTGGTTATCTTGGGAGTTGGATCCAATCATGAAAGTCATTCATTTATGTAGAATCAAGTTCGAGTGTGGTGTGTCGAGGGCTCTTTGTTACAAAGGTGTGTGGATTTTGGGCAACCAGTGTTCAATGTTGGTTTTCAGTCATCAACTGACCAGACTTTCTCTAGTTTCTAGGTTCCCTTTTTCCAATACCTTTCATTTCAACTTTTTGAACTTTGTCATTTTCTACTTTGAACTTGAAGACATTCTTTTCCTCTCTGGTTATATCAATTTTGGATGTGGGTTTGATTTCGGGTATGGAAACTTGAAATGCTTTACTTCTACATCGGTTTATAATTTGGGGAGTTAGTTTGCAAAATGTCTCTATCCTTGTGGTCCTAGAAGATTTTTTACCTCTAGTTCGGCCACCTCAGGGAAAGGGATTAATGGTAATCTCTAGTTGGGATGTTTTGAATGTTTTTTGGGGTGTTCTCACTCTCATTTTTAATTTTGAAGTTTATACTCTCCTTTCTAGTTCTTCCTACTTTGGCAACGGGTTTGCTTAAGGGTGTTACAATTTTGAATGTTATATCTCTGCAATTGGTTTCAATATCGTAAGTGGGTCAGTGGGTTGTATGTGAATAGTTTGTATTGATTGTTTTCTTACTCCTGCCTTGGCCAATTCTGGCAATGGTTTAAGTTGTGAAGTGAGGTTTGGATATAATGGATGTTTTTTTTTTTCAAAATGGAATCCACTTAGAGCAAAATTAAAAATATACTTCATTAACATGAGGAAATTTCTTAAGCTAATTTCTCAACCCTTCAACTGGTATCGGTAAAAATGGGGGAACTAGAGAAGACAATGGAAAACCTCACATGTGCATTGAGAGTCTAGAAATGGAATTTTAGTTTTTGAGATATTTAGTTTTTCCAGAGAAAACTCAGTCAACATCCATCAACCAAGCATCAACAGTTTCTCGCCTTGGAAATAAAGAGGAAGAACATGGGGGTTGTGGTGTAGTACCAATGGAAGTGGAAAGAGACTTTCCATCTCAAAGTGGAGCACAGGAGGTTCCAGATTATGAATCAATTCACAACTAATGTTCTATAAAATCGTGTTTTTGTTGGGACAGTTTGTTAAAAAAAAATTGTTGTCGGACTATATGGAAT
>SNQJ01S0034811.1:106746-125105 GCA_010110895.2 Picea sitchensis | reverse complement strand
ATAATAGTATGGGAAATATTGGTTATGAGCTAAAATTTTGTAAAATATTTTTTATTTTGTTGTTTTCCTCAACGCAACCCTTTATATAATATAAGCTTATGTTTCTTTTAAAAAAAAATCACATTTACTAACTGAAGATCGGTCAGGGAAAAATTGTCTCTTACAGAATTAGAAGCATTAGTTGGTAACGTAACATAGTGTGAATCACAAGATCTTTCTATTCCAATGTGTTTATCATCCACAGATCATGATAGGAAAAAATTTAATTTGTTGATGTTGCAACTGAAGTCAAATAAAGGATCATATTTGTCTAAATACAAAACTACTTCAGTTCAGGTCGATTTAAATCAAGTTAATGATATTGATATGGTTGAGTGGCATAAAAAAATAGGAGACATGGTTTCTAGAATATTCATTCAATCAACTACTAATGTGAGAAAGATTCAAACAAGTTCAATAAACTTGATGTTCAGTTAATAAATGAAAGAACATTAAATAAGGTTAAGGATACTAAGGTCAAAGAATTGGAAAATCAGGTCGCATCTATTGTTGATGTCAAAAAAGTCACCAATAATTTCAAAATCCTTATGGATGGAAAGGATTGAGAAATAAAAAAAATTGAAAGCTAAGTTGAAAAGTCCTCGGCATGAATTGACTAAATTGAAAGAGTTATTGACTTCTTATCAAGAAAGAGATTCCTTATCCTTAGAGAACAACTCTTTAAAGGTTTCATCTGCTCAATTAACAAAGGTGACTGAGGATCTCAAAAAATAGAAGATCAAACTTGAAGAACAGTATATAGGTTAAGGAAACTGCAACATGAGCTTGTTGACAAAACTCCTTCACTCAAAACACTGCCTATTGCAATTACATCTGTTGTAAATAACGAAAATGTTGTTGGAAAGTATTTTGATAATATATCAGGAAAATATATATCGCAAATTGTAGAGCTAACCATTCAACTGCAGAAATTGGAAATTGTGAATAAAGAGAATCTTGCTCGATTGGAAGAGGTGAGCAAAGAAAATGATTTTCATATCATAAGTATACAAGCTAAGATAAATGAGAAGGATGTTGAAATTAATTTTCTTGTGGTATCTAGAGAAAGCCTTGAAAAGTTACTCCATGATGCACTAAGTCAGGCTGCTGGAAAACAACATTTAACTGAAGCTAAACAGAAGACTTGGGATCAAATTGTTGAAAATATTTAAGGATTCAAAGCATATTTTGATTTGTTTCAACACTGTGAAAAAATTGATAATTGAAACTCTCTTGTTGAAATCAAAAAAGTGTTCATTGAGGTTGAAGAAAAATTTGAACAATCCAAGAAAATTATCCAATTTCTTAATTCATTATCAAAAAAAGATTTGAAGGCAATTGGATTCCAGGATAGAACTAAATTAGTTATAGATGTGTCAAAAATTCTTGATAAGGGGGATATAATTAAAGCTATGAAATTGAAAATAGTTGAGGTCAAGGGAGAGATAGAAAAATTTAAAGATCAATGTCATTCACTTCAAACATTTGGCTTACCTTTTCATTGGGTAAATGACATGTGGTTATGTGTTGAACAAACATATACAGCTTCCATGATAGCATGTTGAGATGATATTGATTTTGTTCAAGAGGGAAATGAACTTGTTTCAAGAAAAATTATTGTGGGTGTATTGCAACGAGATTTTTCCCTCCTTATTTTGGTTACAAAGTTGTTAAATGATCAACCCCCTATCGCGTTTCATTTTCATAATTATTTTGAGGTTTTGTACAAGAAAATGAGAAAACAAAATTTTATGACAAGCAAAGAATGGACGGATGTCATGCCCCATATTATTATTATTAAATATAAATAATATTAATAACAATAACGAGAATATAATAATTTTCCTAAAATGGTCATAATAAATACTTGTATGAATAAATAATAATAAAGAAGTATATAATATAGAGAAGACAGAGAATTAGGTTTTACACCTGAGAGGAAACGATGGCGGGAAGAGAAGGGTAGAGGGCTAGGGTTCAGAGCAAGTTCTCGGTGTGTGTATTGGGAAGGGTGTGGGAGTACAGGTTTCAAGGTAAGAATGACGGGATCACAACAGTGGTGTGAGATTTGGATGTGGCGGTAGAAGCAGCCAAAGAACAAGGGAGAACATATTCATTTAAGGAGGTTGTGGCACGGAGGTCCAGCAAGCCGCCAGGGGACGTCACAATGGCAAGGAAAGACAACAGTATGTCCCGATCTAACTAGCCTAACATAGCAGCAAGAATTGGCAACAAACCAGAAAGGCGACTAAATAATGGTTTTCTATCCAAGACAGTGGAGAACCCTAAGTATGAGGTCACCTCCCCATGGATTGGGGACTACATACAGTACATGAAGGACCATGTTGTCATCCGCAAATTCATGGGAATTTGGCCTCGGAAAAATCCCTTATGGTATGGATAAAATCATGATGGAAAGTCAAAGGAGAAATGGATCTTAAGCTGGGATCCAAAGGCTTTTTCACGGTAATATTTCCATGTACGGGAAACAAAGACAAAATATTTGATGAGGGGCCTTTTTTTTTCAACTCGGTGGGACTTCATCTTAGATTTTGGACAGAAGGATTCTCACCAAAGAAAGAAGACTACGCAGCAGCCTCGGTATGGATTAGATTATACTCCTTACCTCAAGAGTTCTGGCATCTAGAAACCATAGAAGGAATCGAAAATACTCTTGGGTATTTTGTTAAACTCTTAGAGATCACCAAGACTGCAAGAAACATGTCCTATGAAAGGATCTGTGTGTATATGAATGTGGCAGGAGCTTTATCAAAATCAATAGTCATCTCCTACCAGTACATAAAATGGATACAAACCATAGAGTACTAACATATCCCATTCAGATGCAGAAAATGTGACGAGCATGGACACATGTTCAGATATTTCCTATATAGCGTAGCATCGGTAACAAACAAGGTTAAGGAGGAGGTGGACACATATGGATTTGAAAATATTCCTAGAAAAGGGAAGGTGGGTTGTAAATGAAATAAACCCATAGGGGACGCCTCCAAGAAGGACTCAAACAGTTTCCAGAAACTAGCAAGAGAAGATAACAAGGTAGAGAGTAAATAAGGGGAGAGACAAGCAACGAAGAAGAGTAACGAGATAGAAAAAGGAACAGAAGTAAAGCAAGAAGAGATACACAAATGTCAATGTATAGAACTTAGCACAGTAATCTCTCTAATAACGGAAGGAGAGATTAATATGCAAGATCTGGAGGACAATGAAGGATCAATGGAGGAAGTTGAGTGGGAGGACGCTACCCAAAGTATGGAACTAGAAGATATGGAGGTGGATTTCAAATCCCTCATGGAAGTACATGGTGAGTAGGAGATCAACAATATGCAGGTGGTAAAATTACGCAAACTACAATGGAAGTTAAACAAAGGGAAAGGAAAAGGACACAACCAAGAGAATTTGACCTTGTCATATGGGAACCTGGGTATCAAAACTAAACCACTGAAGACCCCAAAAAAATCAGGGTGGGGGGGGAGAAAAGGGGACACAAGGCCCATAAGAAGATCTTGGAAGAAACGAGAGCTCTACTCGTCGACTCAAGTCAGGTGGTGCATCTCCTAGATAAGTATTTACAATCCCAACCCAAATGTTAATTATGAATATATTCTCCTGGAATATGAGGGGTTTGAATGCACTTTCCAAACACAAAATACTCAAGAAAAAATTGCAAAAGAAAAAGAAAATCTATTTATGCTGCAATAAACTAAGTGTCACAACAAAACGATAAGGAGAATAGCAAATAAAATATGGAAAAATTGTGAGGTAGAATTAATAGAAGTTGAAGAGGCCTAGGGGGGACTCGCTATCCTTTGGGATCTCGACATCGTGAAGGTAGATCTAGTCTCACAAACCCAAAGAATTATCATGGCCCACTATAAAAAAAAATGGGATCTGAAGATCATGGCTATGTATCCAATGCTTATGGTCCCTTGACACTAGTCGCGAAAAGGGATTTCCTCAGGGCGATCTCGCACCTAAGTCTACTCATGAAAGATTACTAATGGATTATCGGGGGGAGGGTGGACTTGAATTTAATAACATCCATGAAATATAAGAAAGGTGGAGTGTGCAAGATGGACTTAGAGAACCTAGATTTCAAAGAGATAATAGATCAATTCCAACTCATAGATGTTCCATCGAAGGGGGGATGGTACAAATGGAGCAATAGGAGAGGAGGATCAAACCATGTAGCAGTTCACTTGGATATATTCTTTGTTTTGGAAACCTTATTTCAAGCAAAACAATATATCTTAGCGTTCATTCGACCATTCTATGGGTTGGATCACTGGCCCAAATCCCTCGGATGTGAAAATAGCATGACACCTTGCCCCAAAAATTTTATATTTGAAAATTTATGGTTACATCACCCTGAATTCATACAGAACGTAACAGAATGGTGGAAGGAGAAGCAATATCTATATGGAACAAAGCTGTATCAATTTCATCAGAGATTGAAACACACCAAAATTTGTCTCAAGAAATGAAATAAGGAGGTCTTTAGGAACATCTTTGAAGAAAAAAGAAAGTTGGAAGAAGATATGGAAAAATTCCAGGAACAATTAATGTAAGATGGGAACTCCCTATAACTCAAGGTAAAGGACGAACAACTTCATATGGATCTGAAATAAAGAGACAAGAAAGAGGATATCTTGTACCACCCAAAATCAATTATCCAATGGCTCCAAGAGGGGACAAGAACACTATTTTTTTCCAAATTCTCTACTATGGAGAAGAATCCAAAACCAAATTGATAGTCTATAGGAGGGAGGGGGTGTAGTAATGGAAAACCATGAGGATATAGAAAAATAACTTGTGTGACATTTCAACATCCTATTTAAGGAACCTGATATAGATAGGGTGAAGGCCAAACAGAGTATAAAGTGATCGATCCAAAGCCTGGTCTCTCAAAAACAAAATCACAGCCTCATGTGAAAGGTGACCATAGAGGAGGTAGGGGAGATTGTCAAAGAAATTCCAAAAGGGAAGGCTCCAAGACTATACGGTTTCAGCACGAACTTTTTCCAAGTATGTTGGAACATCATAGGCATATACATATGAGAAGTGGTTGAGTAATTTTGCTCGTCTTGATATGTCTTGCAGGTCTTCAATGCCACCTTTATGACTCTCATACCTAAAGAATGAGAAGCTAGCACTGCATATAAGTTTCGACCTATTTCCTTATGTAATGTTATTTATAAAATCATAACTAAGGTAATAGCAAATAGAATCAAACCTCTTCTACAAAAAATTATTTCACCTAAGCAAAGGGGATTTGTAGAAGGATGCCAAATTTTGGATGGGATAATTGTGGCCCATGAGTCCATACACTCCCTAAAATCCAATGGAATCCATGGCATGATCATAAAACTTGATTTGGCCAAAGCCTATGATAGAATAAACTGTAATTTTCTTAGAGAAATACTGGGGGCCTTTGGCTTTGACTCGTCCTGGATTTCTTGGGTTTCAAGCCTCATATCATCATCCTTATTCTCCATATTTATTAATGGCTCCCCTTCATCAACCTCCAAATAATCCAAAGGAATCCACCAAGGACACCCCCTCTCCCCTTACCTTTTTATTATCCTCGCAGAGGGTTCGGGGAGCTTTATGAAACAATCCCTCTTTGAAGGCACCATTTGTTAAAATATTCGATGTTATAGTTTAACCATAGACAATATCACGATATTTTCACCCAACCATAGGCATGCATCCACCCCCAAGAAAAATAACCTTTGTTAGATAGAATGATTCTGGAAGCAGCATTAGAACCAATAGATAACCAAGAGAGTGCATCATTCTCCAAAGATAGCGCACCAGGCAGAAAATCCCAAAACGATAGACCAATAACAATACTTAATTGCAACAGTTGCAGATGCACTTACCAAGAATACCACCAAGAGATACTAGAAGGTAAGGCGCATATCTTAGGATAGATGGCACTAGAGAGAGAGACCAAGAATCACCCTAGAAGATCCACCTTCCATTCTTGCAGATGTAGCTCCAAACTTGTGCTATAATTGAGAGAGTGAGTGAGGTGAGTCTGTACAAATGAGCTCAAGCACCCTCTATTTATAGTGCTCCTTGTCACTTGTCTAGGACGACTTCTCTTTCTGGAGGGCAATACTTTAATATAATTTATTCTACTGAGTTGACTTGTCTTATAGGGTTTTTACACATTTGCTTAGGGTTTCTCTTGCTTCCAGAATATTCTATTCTAGCCAAAGGTTACATATGGAGGTCAATACCTCCTGGATCTACCATAATATCAACACTCCCTCCTAGCTAGGGAGGTTTTAACATTAACGGTCTCAAACACATCCATCCATTTCACACGGTATGGGAAAGGATCACATAGTCTTGCAGACCATTTTACAGGTAGCATCATCGTAGCCATATAGGCTATCTCATGATCACACAGATCAAGTCACAAGCATCATCATCATTGTCCATCTAGTTGGAAATCACCTCCAAAACTATTGGTTGGCACACCAGCCTAGGAAACACCTTCAACACTATTGGTAGTCTCCATGGAAATCCAGTAGTAGTATAAAGTTACTACAATGTCATTCAATAGATCAAAATAGTTTCAATCCATAATAGTACACAACTACTATCGAGTGGTGCACAACCACCCCTAGTAGAACATAGCTACTATCTAGTGACATATAGTCACTACTAGTGGAACACATCCACCACAGTAGTACATAGCTACTGTCAAGAGACACACAGTATCCAATGCAATCAACTAATAACTACACAAGATATCACCATGTAGTAAAACAGTCTCTTGATCATCAAATCATATCATCGTATGCATCAACTCTCGAGTCCATACTCCATCTGAGTAATCGGGCATGATGTTGAATAAGTCATGTGTTGGACATAGTGCACTCAACATAGTGTCTCGCATAAGTCACTCACTCAACAAAGTGATACAAGGACCATTCTTCTAATCTGGACATATGTCCTAGAAGAATGATTGTCCCAATAGATGTTGAATTCCCCGCAATGGGATACAAGGATCATTCTCTCCACTGCATAATCTCTAAGTTGTACTAGCATGATGTGAATGCATCATATCTAAGTTGTACTTGCATGATGTGGAGTACCATCTACATAATATTTAATCCATACTAGCATGATGTGAATGCATCATATCTAATATGTATTGGCATGATGTAGATCAGTGTCTTTGCATCATCTCTAATTCATACTAGCATGATGTCAATGCACCATCTCTAAGATGTATTGGCATGATGCGAGTCATCTACATCATCTCTAAGACATATTAGCATGATGCTACCGCATCATATCTAATATGTTCTAGCATGATGTGACTCAAGCATATGCATCATCTCTAAGTTGTATTAGCATGATTCTAATGCATCATATCTAAGTTGCACTAGCATGATGTGTCTCAAGACATACATATCATATCTAAGTTGTACTAGCATGATGTTGAAGCATCATATCTAAGTTGTACTAGCATGATACAAATTATCTCTCCCTCCCAACCAAGGGAGGAATCTCCACACGTCCCAGCTTGTCCCTCAAGTATGTAAACTTTATCTTGGACAAAGGCTTTGTCAAAATATCAGTTGTTTTCTCATCGATGGAGATGTACTAGAGAATCACTTCTCCCTTCTGGACTTTATCATAGATCAAATAGTACTTGATCTCAATGTGCTTCAACCTGTCATGGAACATGGGGTTCTATGAAAGTTTCACACAACTTTGATTATCACAATATATCACAGTCGAATCTATCACTTGATCAAATAGTCCAGAAATCATCTTACGGAGCCACATTGTTTCCGTACAAGCATCACAAGTTGCAATATACTATGCTTCTGTAGTGCTGAGTGCAATAGACTTATGTTTCTTGCTAGCCCATGATATCATAACAGATCCCAAACCGAAACATACACTAGAAGTATTATTTCTATCATCTGCACTCCCTACCCAATCTGAATCATCAAATCCATGCAGTTGTATGTCATTGTTTAAGGGATATCTCAAACCATAATTCAGAGTCCCGCGAATATATCTCAAAATGTGTTTTGCAGCTATCCAATGCTCATGTCTAGGTTCCACCTGGAACTAATTCAACGCGTTCAATGAAAAGCAAATGTTCGGTCGGGTATTAACCAAATGCATCAATGAGCCAATCAACTTCTAGTACAGGGACGAGTCTACTGGATCAAAATAAGAGGCTCTCAACTTCTTCAGATCTATCACCATAGGAGTTGCCATGGATTTTCAATCCATCATCCCAAACTTCTGAAGAATATTTACAACATAATTCCCTTTCCCCAGGAATATTTCACCATGCTTATGTTATACTTATAGTCTCAAATAATAATGCATGAGGCCAAGATCCATCATATCAAATTCAGAGGCTAACTCCCTCTTACATTGAATAATGAGAGGTTATGCACCTGTTAGAAACAAATCATCAACATATAGTAGTCGGATCACATGTGCATCATTCACAACATTGTAATAAAGGTTTGGATCAGCATAGCTCTTGGAAAAATCCAAGTCTCGTCAAGTAACTGTCAATTTGTGCATACCAACCTCTTGGAGTTTGCTTGAGTCTATACAAGGCTTTCTTTAATCTGTATACATGAGTTTCTCTTGGGTGTTCCACAAAAACTTGAGGTTGCTCTATGTATACTTCTTCCTCAATTACTCCATTGAGAAAAGTGGTCTTTACATCCATCTGATGTAAACTCCAACCCATGGATGTTGCAAGAGATATGATGGATCTAATAGTGGTGTATCTGGCAACTAGAGAAAACATCTCATCCTAGTCTTCTCCCTCTGTTGATGTTGAAACTAGAAACTTGCAGAACCAACAACTCAACCTCCCGTGGGACTAGGCAGAAAGATATGGGAATATCACCCTAGGCTTAGAGCCCCAACATAGAAAACACATTACACTCTAGGCTAAATCTCCTCTAACATAAAGTTCAAGCATGAATTCATTTTAATTTGTGTTGTTCAATATTTTATTTTTATGCATTTTATAATTTATACTTTTTATGCTTTTTTAACTTTAAAGAGTAACAAGAAAGTTAAAAGTATATATATATATATAAGTGTTAAAAGATTGACAAATTAAGTTAGTGCATATATATAATACAAAATATTATTAAAGACAATTTAAGCAAACTTAAAAGTTAAAGAAGTACACATAACAATAAATAATTATATTCATTGTGAATTATGTTTTGTTTGATTCATTGTCTTTAAAATATTATTATTAAATAAATAAAACAATAACAAATAAATATGGTAAATATACATGTAAAAGTTTGAAATGAAATGGTTTTATTTACTTTTTAATTATATGATGAAAATTAAAATGAAATAGATAAAAAATAAAATAGAAGCAATGTCAAAGCCAAAGATGATTTTTATTGATGAAATTTTCACATATTTCCTCTGATCCTTTTAAGCTTTTAAGCCTCTGCAAAGACCTGGACCCTGACTAAAACTATATCTATTCTAGGTGGTTATCTGTCTCACACTAGAACAACCAAGTACAAAAGTAATTTAACAAATAAGATCGGACATGCTTGAATGTGAATAATGAAGATTTAAGGTAATCATCTCAAAGACGCCATCAATATCTATTTGCCAAGCACGATTTTTTGTTTTCTCTTCCTTTGGTTTGGCTGGCTACTTTTTATTTTATAACATTTGCCCAGGCGGTTCTTGGTAGTTTGGGACGTTTTGGGTTAACTAAAGTGAAGCCTGAATAGTTGAAACCACATGGATTTTTTTCCCATAAAATAAAAGAATGTTCTTGGGAGATCTCGTTGTATTCACTTATCCACGTGTATATTTATGTATGTGTCTTTAAAAATCATGATCAATCCGTTGTCCCTTTTTAATGTTAACCATTTTTTTTAAAATAAGCATTCCATACAATTTTATAATCTCACGAAAGGAATAATGCCCAAGTTATAATCTCACGAAAAGATGTGTTGTAACCTTTAAGTCACCATTAAAATATTCGAAGAAAGACACAAGAGGGATATGTAATGTGTTTTTTTGAGAAAGGATAATGTGGAAGAGGTAAGATATAATAAGTGTTGGCATTAAGGAAGTAAGATATTTGGTATAAGATTATATAATTTTAGTTGGCTTCCAAAATTTTATATCCACTTTTTCTTTATTCAAAGGTTATGTAGGTAAAGTGATGTATATGATAATAAAGGGTTATGTATGTAGTTCAAAACTTATTGTATTAGTGTGTCAATTATAGGGTGGAGAACACAAAAATAATTCATATGCATGATAGGTTAAGAGTTATAATAACTTTGTTGAGTAGGTTGCGCCAAATTTACATAAGAGTGGGAAAACTTTGTGCAAGCAATTTCATTTAAGGGGAAATCTTGGCAACGCTTTGTCAGCTAAGTATTGTTGACCAAAAATGTAGTCAACACCCTCTTGTTAGGAGAACCCTCTAGCCACGAATTTTGTATTTATCGATACTCTCATCTACTACATGCTTTATATTGTAAACCCATTTTGAAGTTACTACAGACTTTCCTTCAGGTCTAGGCACAATTTCCCATACATCATTTTTCATGATGGATTGATATTCTTCCATCATAGCTTCCTTCCATTATTTCTTCTTGGTTGCTTCTTCAAGGGTGGAAGGTTCTGCATTGACAAGATTTTTCATGAGTGTCGCATAACTAGAGAACCTTTTGGGCCTTTTGTTGTCCCTGAAGGTGCCACTATGAGCTTTATGTCTTTGTGCTTCTTTCTGGTCTCGGGTAAAATAATTGGTTCCATAGATTCAAGTGGTTGTTCTGGATCTTCATTGGGGTGTTCTGGAGAACATGTACTTTCTTCCTTGGGATATTCATGTTCCTCTTCATCGTTGGAGTCCATGGAATCTTCTATAGATTTCTTGAAGGCAATTTTCTCATCAAAAGTCACGTCCCTACTGATTTCAACCTTTTGTTGACCTAGAACATAGATTTTGTAAGCTTTTGATGTCTCACTATTCCAACGAATATTCCCTTCTTTCCTGAAGGTTCCAACTTCTTTCTTTTTTCCTTGGGAACATGAATATAAATAGGACAGCCAAAGATCCTCAAGTGTTCAACACTTGTCTTATTTCTGGAGAAGGCTTCTTTTGGAGTCATGTTCTTCAATATACGATGATGACTTCTATTCTAAACATATACGGCTTCCATAGCTTCTTATCCCCATAGAAACATGGATATATTATGGGCATTCATCATTTCCTTAATAGATTCTTCAATGGATCAGTTCTTTCTTTCTGCTACACCATTTTGCTAAGGATTGTAGGGAGTAGTGAGCTCCCTCCTAATCCCGACCTCTTTGTAGAATGTCTTGAAATCATTTAAGGTGTACTCTCTCGCTTAGTGAGGAGGTTGAAATTGGTCCACACACATCTGAGTGAACGATGTCCAAAACTTATTTTTCTTTACACGCTTCATTTAGAATTGGAACTTGGTGAGAGCAGCTGCCTCACTACTTGATGGAGGCATATGCTCCATGTTTGCAACTGTCACTCTAGCTCCTTCTTAGATATATTGCCTATGACCTGCCTGGAAAAAGAACAACAAGAGAAAAAATATTTCCAATAGAATTTTCATAAGAACATATCTATGGTAACAAGGATGGTAATCATTATAGAATTACCAAGGTGACCTGCCCTGGAGGAAAACAAGAAATGCCTCCTAGAGGAGATGTTAGTTCATTTACAAACAAGTGCAATAAGCATCTATATCAATAGTACTTACATGTAACCAAGTATACCTTGCAGTAATATAAACTTTCAAATATTGTTGTCACAACTATAGTGTTTACTTGCATTGTAGCAACTATCAAACTTGATATGTAAAAATTGAAACTTAACAATTTGATCAATCAAACCTAGAACCTAGAGACTCAACTACTAGGAAGGGTGCACTTGTTCCTCTGAATGTACTAAATCCAATATCATTTCTTGGAAAAGGTCTCTTGTACATCCCCTGCAAACATACTCATGCTTTGCTAGATGATATAACTTGAGAAGCATGTGCAAGTACATACCTTTGGAATTTGTAGCATCGTTCAGCTTGTCTTCTAATCTAAAACTAGACACAATATTGACAAGAAGAGGTTAGAAACTGAATCAAAAAGGTTCAATGATTAGAACAAGCTAGAAACCCTGGAATTTCAACTTTGACCACAAAATCGATTATGACCAAAAGTCAACCTTTGACTTTGACTTTGACCACAAAATTGATTTTGACAAAAATTCAACATTTGACTTTGACATTGACAGTCAAACTTTGACTTTGACCAAGAAATCAAACTTGAATTTTTTGTTGGTCGAGGGAAACAAAAGGTGTGCTAGGCTAGGTCACACTAGATTATCCAGAAATTAGGTCCAACGCTTCACTTAAGGTGCCCAAAGAATTAGATTAAGGTTTGATTCAGCTGCAAAATTAGAAACCCTAGTTGCAGTTGAAACTAGTGCTACAACGAGCTTGACAAAGAAATCTCGCTCTACCTTCTAAGGGTTAGACTATTTTGAAGGTAGTGTGGGCCCATAACTTGTTAAAATATCTGTTATGCTCGTTTAACAATAGACAATATCATGATATTGTCACCCAACCATAGGCATGTAGCCACCCACGAGCACCATAACCTTTGCTAGATAGAATGATTCCAGAAGTAGCACTAGAACCAACAGGTAACCAAGAGAGTGCATATTTCTCCAAAGATAGTGCACCAGACAGAAATTCCCAAAACATAGACCAAGAACAATACTTAACTGCAGCAGTTGCATTTTCACTTACCAAAAATACCACCAAGAATGTCACCAAGAATACCACCAAGATATACTAGAAGGTAAGGCACATATCTTAGGCTAGATAGTGCTAGAGAGTGAGACCAAGAATCACCCCAGAAGATCCACCTTCCATTCTTGTAGTTGCAGCTCTAAACTTGCACTATACTTGAGAGAGTGAGTGAGGTGAGTGTGTACAAATGAGCTCAAGTGCCCTCTATTTATAGTGCTCCTTGTCACTTGTCTAGGAAAACTTATCTTTCTGGAGGGTAATACTTAATATAATATATTCTACTGAGTCGGCTTTTCTTCTAGGGTTTTTACACATTTGTTTAGGGTTTCTCTTGCT
Organism: Picea sitchensis; assembly: GCA_010110895.2. Classification (NCBI taxonomy): domain Eukaryota; kingdom Viridiplantae; phylum Streptophyta; class Pinopsida; order Pinales; family Pinaceae; genus Picea; species Picea sitchensis. The sequence continues at coordinate 111,876 of SNQJ01S0034811.1, read as the reverse complement.
TCTGAAATACTCTATTCTAGCCTAAGGTTACATATGGAGGTTAATACGTCTGGAAAATACCATAATATCAACACCATTAAGGGCCTCCATATCAATCCTCATAATGAACCACTCTCCCACCTTCAATTCGTGGATAAAATGATACTTATGGTTCAACCCACGGTGAGGGAAATGATAGTCATTAAGAAAATCTTGGAAGTATTCATGACAACTTCCAGCATGCAGATCAACTTAGATAAATCCAAAGTCTTCTTCTTCAACACCCCTATCATATTTCAACATGACATAGCCCCCATTTTGGGTTTCCAATGGGCCTCCCTCACCTTGAAACACTTAGGATCCCCCCTCAACAAAGAAATTTGCCACATTTCTTGGAAGGAACTCCTTGCCAAGATAGAAGAAAAATTGAATCGTTGGACTCACTGATTCCTGACCTTACCTAGGAGAATACTTCTAATAAAATATGTTTTAATGGAAATTTCGTTGTATCTCATTTACGTTATAGAAGATCCAACCAACATTCTACATAAAATTTGAGCAATACAAAGAAGTTTTCTATGGGGAGGAGTGATAAGGGAGAAGAAATGGGCATTGGTCGCATGGGAAAAAATCTACATCCCTAAAGCCCACCGGAGTCTGGACATCAAATATCCACAAATAATGGGCTAGGATCTAGTAACAAAGATATTTTGGAGATGGATTAAGAAACCAGAGGCCCTATGGGCCGGGATCTAGAAGGAAAAATATGTTAGGGATAGTCCACCAAAAAAATGGATAAGAATGGAAGGGGTTTGTCCTAGATCTTTGATTTGGAACAATGCTTGGACAAATTGGGTGTTGGTCCAACAACGGAGATTTTGGGAAATTCATGATGGAATATTGGCCTTGTTCTGGGAGGATTCTTAGGAACATATGCCAGCTCTCAAAAGAGAGGAGAAATACCAATGAATATAAGAGAGAATGGTAGGTGTCGATTGGACGATAGTATCCCAATATTGGGAAGAGAATCAACACTCCAACCAGATGTTGGTGAGAACATGGAAGAAATTAGAAAAAATTCCAGTATCATGGGTGGACGATATCGGGATATTAAGCCCACCCTGCGAAGTCGACCACTAAAAAGGAAAATATATTCTACAATGGGACTAGAAAGGAGATGGAAACTTCAAACTAAAAGAGACCTACATGTTGGCATCGGAATCAATAGAAGTTTCCAAGTCACCAGTTTGGGGAAAAGTATGGAATCCACCTAAATGGCCCAATATAGCGACATTCCTATGGTTGGTAGTGAACATAAAGGCTCTAACATGACACCGCATCACAGGGAGGAGCTATGAAGGTCCATCAATCTGTACGATGTGTTATCAAGAAGGAGAAACATTGAACCACTTATTCAACTCTTGTAGGGTTTCTTCTTCCCTTTGGGACAAGGGAGACATGTTATTCAGAACCCTGGATAGTGTTAGGAAATGAAAGACACTTCCACACTAATCCTATCAGAAGAGAAGAAGAATGTAATTAGGAACTCAAATGACACAAGAAATCACACAGTACACCGATATTTTACCCTGGAAACCCTTAACCGGGAAAACCAGCATTCCTTTGAGCATTTTGCTCTCTTTTTGTCTTATTAAATCAGAATAAAAGGTTACATGTCTAACCTTGGTCCACACCTAGGACACAATCGACATCATACCCTCTTGCACAGGCAAGAACAACCCAGTAGTCAATTCGGCTTACATATGCATGACCAGCAACCTACACTTACACATGTATTAACCTGCAAAAGTGAATTCTACGATTGCCTCACAAGAACATCCTTTACGGCCTTACAACACACCTCTTTATAGAATTTACAATAGGCAAAACCCTAAATATTGGCGCCCAAAAAAGTTACAGTTCCATGCATATCATTGGCTACAAATCCCGCAAATCCTGAGATTCTATTACAGTCGACTCCAGGTTGGGTTTACCAGTCAACCACCAGTTGGCCTTCATTCGGTATCTAGTCGATCATCTCATGCCCACACTTCGACCTCTTTTCAGTTGACTTGACATCTATTTCTTCGAATTCAACTTTACTTAGTCGACTCCCTCGACCTTCGACTTGTTGTCGATCCACCTCGACCTTCGATCGTCAGTCGATTCACCTTGACTAGACTTTCACTGCAAAGAATATAAAAACCCAACATTCTCCCACTTGTCTTCTTTGTTGAAACATGAGATTCCTAAACTTTTGTTCACAAACCCAAGGTATCAATTCCCATTGCCTCTCTACACCAAGAGAACTTCACAATACTCACATACTTGGTCAACAAGTCTGTTATGTTTTCCAACATGTCCACTTTCTCCAGTGGCACCTTGTTACTTTCCACCATGTCTGTTACAAAATGGTATTGTACATGAATGTGCTTAGTCTTTGAATGATAAACATGGTTATTTTCCAAAAATATTGTTCTTTGATTGTCGCAACTTACCTGCATAGCTCTCTGCTCAAACTCAATTCATTAACACAACCTTTGAAGCCATACGGTCGCTTCTTTGCTTCCATGAGTGGCCACCATGTATTCAACTTTTGTTGTTGACAAGGCTACAACCACTTGTCGCTTACTCATCCATCTTATTGCTCCACCAAACATATTGAAGACATATTCATTGGTCGAATTCTGTCAATCCATATCTCCAACCCAGTCGACGTCGACAAATCCATGTACATCTAATTTACCATTGTTGCCTCCAGGTTTTCCTTGGTAGAATATAGTATATTCCTTTGTGCCACACAAATACCTGAATACTCTCTTGACATTTCTCCAGTGCTCCTTTCCAGGTATCAACATGTACCTACTCAACACTCCCACTGCATGGGAAATGTCTAGTCGAGTGCATACCATCGCATACATTAGACTACCAATCGCACTTGCATAGGGAACACATGCCATGTCCTCTATTTATTCTTGTGTCTTTGGAAACTGTTCATCAATAAGCCTTGCTCCCATAGGAATTGGAACCTTCACTGGTTTATAATCTTGTATGTTGAATTGTTTCAGAACTATTTCAATATACTTCCTCTGATTCAACCAGATCTTTCTAGCGGCTCAATCTCTTTTAATCTACATTCCCATAATGAAGTTGGTGACATTGATATCCTTCATGTCTAACTTGGAGGATAGTTGCTTCTTCACCTCCTTTATTGTGTCCATGTTGTTTCCAATAAGCAACATGTCATTGACATACAAAGCTACATATATGAAACGCCCACCTTCTTCCTTGAAATATATGCAGTGATCAATTTTTCTTCTCACAAATCCCAAACTAAGGATGTATGTGTCAAACTTATGGTACCACATCCTTGGTGATTTATTTAGACCATAAAGGGATATTTTGAGTTTGCACACCAACTCTTACTTACCCTTTACTACAAATCCTTCAGGTTGTTTCATGTAGATTTCTTCTTCCATGTCCCCATGTAGGAATGTTGTCTTTACATCCATCTTTTCTATCTCCAGATCGAATGTTGCAGCGAGAGACATTAGTACTCTAATGGAAGTTAGTTTTTCAACAAGGGAAAAAATCTCACCGAATTCAACTCCCTCGACTTGGGAATATCCTTTTGCTACCAGTCGAGCTTTGAACTTCTTGACTTGTCCTAAGACATTCATCTTCTTCTTGAACACCCACTTGTTACCGAAGGGTTTTATTCCACTAGGTAACTTGACTAAATCCCATGTCTCTGTTAAGCCCTAATATTGGCTCATTACCCCTTAATTGGGGCATATTACATTAGTAACGTTATTTTATTTATGTCATCTTTATTCCATTAGTTGTAATTATACCTCCTAGTCTCCTATATATACCAAGGAGACATTTTCATTTGGAATCATCTTGTACTTGAACATTTATGTGGGGTAAAAGGAGGTTTCCCCCTCGAAGAGGATTATTATCTGAAATTATCTCTTTTTCAAGGTGTTGAGTACTTATTTTGAGGTTTTTCTATTCTATATTGATATTTGGTTCTTAACATATGGTATCAGAGCTCAAGGTCTTGGGGTTTCGCTGCTACATCTGAGACACCGTGGAATTTTCACTATAAATTTTTTTCTACAATGATTCAAAAGGAATAGCTTGGATTCTATTTAGTATACAGATCAAGGTACGTTGGGTTAAAAATTCATCACCTGAGGCCTTACACTTTCGAATATACATCCTTTGTAAGATAGGGTTCTGGAATCATCCTGAATTGAGTCATTGCGTAATTTTCGCTATAATTTTTTTTCTATAATGTTTCAGACCTTAAAATCTGGAGGCTATTCTCATAAATTAGCAAGGTATATGTGGTATCAATTTTAGCTTCTGTTTCATCGTAAATTGGTAGATACACCCTGTGGAAGATAGGGTATTTGACTAGTCTTAAGCAGGTGTTCCAGGTAAAACAATCATAAATTCTTCCTAGAGTATCCAAATTGCGTGAGACTAGTTGCATTGGATAGTGGACAGACCATAGTAGTTATGGTACAAGTATCATAATTTTATATCAATTATTTTATGCGGGGCACACTATACAAGTGAGATCTCCTGGAAAGGCCAAAAATCAGCAAGTTGTGGGGAAGTTACCATAAATTCCACTTGGCACATCCAATTTTTATCAGACTTGTGGCATTGAAGAGAAGAAATATCATATACCTATAAAAAATAAAATTTCATACTTAGAAGGGCCGAAATTTTGGAGATACAATAAAAGGAAGATTTTCTAGCAAAACCACTTCAAAATCAAGGTTTAAAGTGATACTTGGCGAACATGCCACCAAAAAAGGGAACTTCTCCACCAAATAAGCCTCCAGACAATCCTACTTGGACTCTTGATGAAGGTGAAGAAATGCATAGGGACATAAATGATTTATAAAAGAAGACAGTAACAAAAGATGAACTACAAGAAATGATGGATTCAACAGAAGTTAAGTTTGAGGCAATAAGTACTAAGATGGACGCATTAAAAGGGGAGATCATGGAAGGATTGAAAAATTTCCTAATAGAGAGGACACCTGAAAGTGAAAATGTATCCCATGAAATTCATGATGAGGACACAAGGAAGGTGAATCAAGAATGGAGAAACTCCAACTTTGGGTTGAAGAC
>SNQJ01S0034811.1:91796-105233 GCA_010110895.2 Picea sitchensis | reverse complement strand
AACCTCAGGCAGTCACAGCGTGGACCTCCTTGCTCAAGCACAACTCCATTGATTTCAGTTTCAAGGAGTTCATCGACCAATTCTACCACCCTGTGGTAAGCATGCTAGGTGGCAGGCCCGAGCCTCGGATAAACGATGAAGTTCAGAGGATCCTGCACCTCTCGGATAACACCAAGACGGGTGATTGGTATTTATACCAGGATCACACCAAGATCAGAGTTTACGGGTGCAAGTTGGCACCGTATAAGTTGCCCAAGTATCTGCCTGTCAAGATTTTTGCTTTGGAATGTATAAGGAAGATTATAAATTTCGATGATATTCACTTTGTATCATTGAAGAAAAAGCAACAGCTTAGAATCAAGGGGAAGATTGGCTCCTTCATCTGCAACAATCGAGGAGCTAGGGAAGAAGCAGACAGGATGCTGAGGGAGATGAAATTCTTCATGAGTTTCCCATGGCATTATGATCCATGTGGGATCATCTCAGAAATGCGGGTGAAGAACAAAAACATCCCGTATGTTCATGTGTCTAGGCATGAAATTGAGAAGTATCCAAATCAGACAGCCTGGGAGCCTAACACATTGATCGAAGTAGAACAGCAGGATCCCCCAGCCATTGTATCACAAACGACCACTCCACAGGTCCCTAAAGAGAAGAGGTCGAGGAAAGATTTATCTTCACCTGCCACTGAGGTATCTTCTGAGGAATTCCAACTGCATACCAAGAGGCCTAAGACTTCTCCAGTCCCTGGCCCGACCGGGGAAAAAGAAGCCTCGTCTACCACAGTGACCAAGTTTGTTATTCCACCCTTCGGTTCGAGCCTCCATAAGGTCATTACCCCAGCATTGCCGAAGAAATCCACAAATTCCCCATTGGACACTCAGCCAGACAAGGTAGGACCCAAGCTGAGTATTTTTTAGAAGTACAAGCTGATCAAGAAAAGGAACCAAACCCTTACCAGCAGTACTTGCACTCAGTTTTGGAAGCAGACGTCGACTGCGCAGCACGGGATATTGTATGCATTTGACACAGAAAAGGGACGAATGCACATGGCCTTCCTCCAGGCACAGGTACCAGACCCCAAGGTGATCACTGATTATAAAAGGGCCACCTTCGAATTCCAGACGAAGGACGTGCATCCGGTCGATCAAATGGATCTGCACAAGCAGACAGGGGAAATTTTTTTCTACACTCTGGCACATGCTTCTACTGTTGCTTTGAAATTGCAGGTGTCCCTGAACAATGTTCAAACACAATTAAAGATGGAGAAGATATCGTCCTTTTCCAAGGACAATAGGATCAAGACTTTGGAGGAACTGGTCCTCAAGATCGGTTATGATCCTTTGAACGTCAAAGCAGGGGAGGAAATGATAAAGAAGAAAAATGCTGACATAGCCTCCTTGAGAAAACCACTGAAACTCTCGCCCACAGAGGATTCGCAGGCGAAGGAGATAGCAGAGAAAGAAGGAGAGAAAGATGAGATGCTAAGGCTGCTCATGGAGTAGAATGCACAACTTAAAGAAATGGAAGCTGAGATGGAGAAGCTATTAAAAGAGAAAGAGCAATTGAAGCCAATGGAATTCATTCCATTGAGTGCCATCCCAATTTCAGGAGCAAGCACAGCATCAGTGACAACAGTCCCATCCGCGACTCCATTTACATCACAGGAGAAGACAGCCGACCTGGATAAGCCCATGGAAAAGATGAACCCGTAGGAAACAAAGATCAGCAAGCTTAAAAAGGAATTTGAGAACCTTCAGGAACTCAAAACTTCCTTCCAGACCAGCCTCTCCAAGTAAAAGCAAGTGACAGAGCAGCTCAAGCAGGAGCTACAGCAGCTCCGGAAGCAAACAGTGGCAGGGAAAAATTTGGCTGAGGTTAAAGAGAATGTAAGTACAAACATCACTAAGTCCATAAACGAGATATGGCCCATGATCCAAATCATGTTTGAGCAGAACGAGTTGGTACTGAGAAGAAAACAAGCCATTGAGAAGATCAGAGTAGAATTGGGAGACATGCCAACACAGGCAAACGAGATCATCAAGTTCCTCAATTCTAAGACCAAGGAAGAGCTGGAAGAACTGAAGATTGAAGACAGAATAGAAACCATCCTTGAGGTCAAAAGAGTTTTGACCTAGAGAGGATTAATGCTTCAGCTGGAAGAAAAGGTTCAGGCCATGGACCTAGGGGTACAAAGATTCTTCAATCAAATTGAAGCTCTACAAAAGAAAGTTCTACCTGGTCTGAAGGTAATCAATGATAAATTGATGACACTCCCAGACTACAAGAAAAGATTGGCCGACGTTTCTAAGGACATTTCAAAGTTTGCAGGGATTCAAGGGAGCATCACCGGCAAAGCATTTCTAGATGCCCTTCAGTGGGACATCAGCATCCAACACGAGATTCGATACATTTTCCTCACCAAGCCTACATTCGCCAAGTACACAGAGATGGACGAAGTGTATCGAAGGCTGCTCAAAGTCAATGTGCCCAGTCATCTTATATGGGAGGAACTATGTGATCTGATTGATTAGCAGATGAGTTTTCCAGGTCCAGTCAGATGAATTCGTGCAGAGGCTTCATCAATGGCCCACCCAGAAATCAGCGTGCAATTAAACCACATCATCAAGTAGTTCCTAGATTTAGGAAATTTGTTAAATTAGTTAGGCTAAAAATAGATTTAGCACGTCCTGGTCATTAATGACAGTATCGTTTGTAATTTGAGTTATAAATACTTCACCTTTCGAGGTATTGGGGGTTGTTGATCTTCACACCCTAACGCTATCAGACTGTAATATTTTTGAAGAGATCTTCCATTAATAAAAAGGAGGCACTTTTACAGGATTCTTGCATGTATTCATTGGTGATGTTTCCTCTCTAAGTTGAATGTTATTCTCGCTTTGTTATCATACTATTTTCTAAATCTAATATTTAAGAGTAATGAATGTTGTAGGATTTATCTTGTATACCCTGTTTCTGACTCGAAAGATATAATTGTTTTATCTTCGTGTATTTTCAATAGAGAAATTCTTAACTGCTTCTTTGTTGAAATTATCTTTCTCATCTTTTCTGCAATTCATCATTTATGTTACTAAAGAATCCAGTGGTTATATTATCTCGCCCTGTGAAAGTTTTTCCCTTTGCGTTTCTTGTTCGGATTTCATATTTTATTAAAACACAGACCCCATAGCCCAATGGATGTGTAGACTGTCTCAACCAATTCAAAAAAATACTTTGACAACAAAACCGACCTATCTCTTTACCTAGCCTAATATTTAAAGTTAGAAAACATAGCTAAATCATATAGAGAGATGCCTCTCTGAAGTTGGAAGGGCTAGATCCCAGCTTCAAAAGTGGTTGGATAAAGTTACCTTAGTAGATTTCTTCTGTTGTCAACCTCTAGGAAATTTACCAAGTGCTAATAGGAACCTAGAGGGAAGTGTCAATCAGGAGGGGACCAGGGAACAACCAATTAATTTAGATGATGACCAGTCGAAACCTAGCAATATCCTTAAGGAAGAACCAGTCATGGGGCAGCGCAACTAGACAGTCGAATGATGGACTCGACCTCAGGTTATCTTTTGTTCTCTCCTTTTTGAATGATGTAGTTGTTTTGTTTTTTGGTTTTTTTCTCCTCCCTAGGGAATATACTCTTAAAACATGTGTTGAACTTTGTAATAGCTAACACCATTGTCAAGAGGAAAAATACCCAATTTGACTATAGTAGAAGACTAGATAAGTGGATTATGAAAAACTCAGTAACCCTAAAATTTTGGGTTAGAAATATAGTTTTTGTTTTGGTAGACTCGAATTTTGACTGTATTATTTTGTGTATTCATAATAGAAAATTGTAATGTCTTTTTTTTCTTAAAAAAAAAAGTATATAATATTTATCATAAAAGGGGTCATAATAAGTACTTATTATGGATATTTAGGTAATTAAAGAGAATGGTAAAATAAGTTACGATAATTGATGGAGAAACCCTAAAATATAATAAATAATTAAATAATACACCCTAGGGATTGGGTTATTTATCACGGATGGACTCTATATAAAGAGGGAAAAGAAGGATAAAATGGCCTCTCTATTTTGGTTGAGCTATAGAGAGGACAAGGCTAAGGAATCAATGGAAAAGTAGTAGATTGAGGGCTCGGGGGTGACCTGCTATTGAAGATTTAAGTAGAAAGGTTTATGGTTGTGTGGAGAGTCTTCCACCACACTTTGTTGTGGTTGGTCAAATGAATATCAAGGTATTCATATGTTTATGAAGTCACCAGATTACATATCTATTGGTTCCAGGTAAGTTCCTCACCTCTCATTGCTTTATTGAAGAATCAATGGTTATTTAAGTTAATTGTTGGTAATTCAGTGGTAGATCTGAAAATTACATATGGGTAATTTCTACTTGTGTTTTATTTAGTAATCATACCATTACATACGGTATCAGAGCTGAGGTTTCAACCTTTAATGCCTATGGGCCTTTCCAATTAGGTTTAAAAAAAAAAATGGAATTGTAAATCGATATTTTAGATCTACCTTGAACCTGGAATATAAATTTGAAATGGTAGATGTTCATTTTAGATCTCGATTGCTTGTTCCAAGTTAAAACTTTACCATATTTTTCAGAGAAATTAGAGAAATTGGATGTTCATTGTCGATCAATCTCCAGGTTTTAACGATAATTAATTATGGCATCTAATTTTTGCGGTTAGTCTTTATTCTGCCAAGGTTATTTTTTGGAAAGGGTTTTTTAATTAAATTTGGTCTTGTACTATCTTTGAGTATTTTTGTGACCTAAATTCAAAGTGCTATAGATGACATATATATCCTTTTATCTATTTTTCATGGATCTATTATATAAGAAATGTCAAGACTCTTATGAGCCCAAATGATGAGGTGACCTGGAGACAAGTGGGGTTTTATGACAAGGTAGACGAATTGGAAAGTGGGCCATCTGGTTTTCCCACTAACTCAAGCAAGACGACCCCTTCCACTGGTTTACTAGGAAACCCTTCATCACTACCTTTGCTCAGCTCCAAAACTTTTTCGCCTGACATCCTTGCTTCTGATGATCCATGGGCGGGTCCTCAGTCCAATATTGCTCACCCGGGATTTTTAAAAGGGTCTTTGTCTCTGGGGGGACACAGGAAACCTATTAATCTGATTATGCCTGTCACCTTCCGGCGGAAGGTGTGGAAAGCCAACAGAAAGGCTAAAAGATTGGTGTTAGGAAACGATGTGGGTTTAGAAGAAACTTGCAGGATGGCGCTCTGTGGACTCGTCAATAGGATCTCTTATATATTTCTTAGTAAAGAACCTCTTGAAGTTTGGATCAAAAACCAGTGGTTACTAGTCATTGGATACTCTTATGAGGTTATCTGTCTCACCAAAGGGTGGCTTGGGTTTATCTGCAATTATTCAGAAGACGCTTCATTATTATTGAGCTCACTGTGGGTGTTTGGGGAAAGTAGTCTTATGCTAAAATGGTGGGTGGTCGCTTTTAACCTAGATACAGACTACTTCCAGTTTAGGCATCTCTGGGTACTATTACCTAGCCTCTCGTTGTACCTTTGGAATGAAGGAACCTTGTGAGCCATTGGTGATTCACTGAGTAAATTTATTGCTCTGGATTCCAAGTTACTTACTGCTCCTGTGCGGAAAATGGGCAGAGTTCTAGTTGAGATGGACATTTACTATGGTTTACCGAAAACTATTGAGATAGAGTGGAGTAGGCGAAGGTTTTATCAGTCACTCGATTATCTTGGGTTTCCTTTCTGTTGCAACCTTTGTCACCATACAGGTCACCTTCATCGTGACTGAACTGGAAAGGTAGTGGATGGCTCTTATGAAGAGTCTGAACTACAGAGGAATCCACTAGATTACATGGACAAAGATGTTTCTATGAGCTACGAGGATTATACCTCTGGAGTTTCCTCTTCTCTTTAGCAGGAGTCTGGGTCAACTTTATCTAGTAAGTTAAAAACCTTGTTCCCTTTCTTGTATAAATCACTATCCCTTTGGGAGAAGGAGGCCATTAATAAGTTGGAATGGTTATTATCCAAAACTACTTCGATTGCTAGTAGTCCTGGAAAGAATGAAGCTCCCTTTGAACCCTCAACCACGGATCCCTCCTCGTCCACATTTCCCCACATTCCAGTCATCGCTCTTTCCAACAGTTTACCCTCAGCGGATCACAAACTTGAAGCCCCCCATATTCCTTACTCTCCCCATTTCTTGGGCCAATCCCTGAACCCTTCTCCGGTTAGACCTCTTCGACCTCCTTCTCCTCCTTTTGACCATGTCTGCACTCCCCCAATTGAGTCAGGATATAAAGAGGTAGAGGAGGAGGACACAAGCCTCTCTATTGTTTTAGACTCCTTGATACCATTTATAAAGAACCCCCTTGAACATGTGGCATTTCCTATCTATCTATGTAAGGCTACCATAGGTCCAAAAGCGGATATCGGTACCTCTTCCTCTCACAACCCTAGAAAGGGAAGTAAGGCCTATGCATGGTCTCGGGGTATTGGTTCTGAACTTTCTCCCATAAATACATGCATCTCTTGTAAGAAACTGGTGGGTCTCATTAAACAAACCGATGATAATGTTCTTCCCTCCCCAAATAGTGGGGCCCTTAGAGCAATGAAGGCCCTGGCGAGGGCTAAGTGATGTTACTTCTCTCCTTGAATATTCGGGGGATTGGAGGCACACTCAAAGTTGCCTCGATGCATAGAATATTGGAACGCACTCGGATTGACATATTTTTTCTTCAAGAAACTCTCTCCGATGAATAGAAAGCTGGATATTTTTTTCACCATCTTCGCCCTTCTTGGGTTTCAACTGTTGTAAACTCCATAGGGAATTTTGGTGGCTTACTGGTATCCTGGGACCCAAATTTATATGACTTGGCTTCCTTTATAACTATCGTGGGTATATTGTTAACAGGCATATGTATTCTTACACAAAAGGAGGTTGCGCTACTAAATGTATATGGGTCGTGTAAATACTGAAAGCTTTTCTGGAGCTCCTTAGCTGATAGCAGTATCCTTTCCATCAATAATATTATTATTGTCGGTGACCTGAATATCATTTTATCCTCAGATGAGAATTGGGGGGGTTCATTTGTGCCTGGTTTGACTGAGTATTTCTATAGATATTTATTTATATCCAAGAATCTGATTGATGTAAAGCCGACCAAATTGGTCCCAACCTGGCGAAATGGTCGATCTGGTCATGAAGCTATTGTTAGAAGTCTTGATAGGTCTTTAGTATCTGAAGGTTTATTGTCGACTGCTGGTTTGTCTAGATCTTGGGTGGAATATACCTATGTTTCATATCACGCTCCCATCCTTATCCAACTGGAGACTTCTTCGCTCTACAAGGCATTTCCTTTCAAATTTAATGTTCTTTGGCTACAGGAACTTGATTTCATAAATCTAGTCCATAAGGTTTGGACTGATCCTTGTTTCCTTTTGGAGGGTAATAAACAAGTGAGACTTGTTTGGAAGTTAAAAGAACTCAAAATCCAAACTAAAATTTGGATTAAAGAATTCAAGGCACGCGAGAAGTTAATCATGGAAAATATGGAAACAAAGATCGAGCAGTTTCTATTAAAAATTATTGATAAACCTATATCCATGGAGGAGGATAGGTATCTCCGTGAGATGGAAAGTAATAGGAATAAGTTACTGCATGGGGAGGAGGAGACATGGATAATCCACAGTAGGGTAACATGGATCAAAAGCGGTGATTCTAATACCAAATATTTCCACAAGATGGCCAGCTTTAATAGGAATTGGAAACACATTTGGGAGATAATCAATGGCAGTGGAGCCCACCTATCTCATCAAGGGGTGATAAAAGAGGATGTTGTGAACTATTTTAAACATTTTTTTAAAGCCAAAGAAAGGAAAAATTTTAATGACCTAGTCAGGATTACCAGTCTCTATCCCCGGATGATTGATGAGGAGGAAGCAGAGTCTCTCTACAAACCTATCACTTTGGAGGAATTAAAGTCAGTTCTAGAAAACTTTAAAAAAGAAAGGAGCCTAGGCCCTGATGGGTGGACAACAAAATTCTTCACCTTCTTCTCCGATCTTGTGGGAGGTGATCTACTTGAGATGGTGGAGGACTCAAGGAGAAAAGGTCACCTTTGTGGAGGTATAAACTCTACTTTTCTGGCTCTCATCCCGAAGGAAAACAAACCGGACTCCTTCGATGACTATCGGCCAATCTCCTTATGTAATCTTGTTTACAAGGTGATCTCCAAAGTTATTGCAAATTGGATTAAGCTGGTTATGTCAATATGTCTCTCTACCGAACAACTGGAGTTCCTGCAAGGTAGAAGGATTCAGGATGCTATTGGATCGGCCCATGAGAGCCTGCACAGCATAAAAAAATATATATATATATAAAGTCTCTCGTGATGAAACTTGATCTAAGAAAAGCCTATTACAGCATAGACTAGGAGTACTTAAGAATGAATTTACTCATAGTGGGCTTCAGCGTTAAGCTGACGAAATGGATAATGTGTTGCGTAACTAGTGCCAGTTTTGCAGTGTTGATAAATGGAGAGGTGACAGATTACTCCAAGAGTGGGAGGGGGATTTGTCATGGATGCCCATTATCCTCGTATCTATTCATTATGATAATGGAAGGACTCAACCTGATGTTATCTAGAATCATTTATGAGCGCAATATTTCAGGTATAAAGGTTTCTAAACTTTTAAAGATTGTTCATTTATTGTTTGTTGACGACATTCTTATAATGTCAAAGGAAAATCCTTCGGAGTGGAGAGTGATCATAGAAATTCTATAGGCCTTTTGTTTCATCTCGGGTCTGTGCATAAATAATTCAAAAACTATTGTTCACTATTGGGGGTTAGAGGAAGCGGAGCTCATTCCTTTAAAAGAATCCATCCCCTTTACCTTTGTTGAACTGAGTTCGGGCTTCAAGTACCTTGGTTACTACTTAAAGCCAGGTGTCTCAAAGACCGAAGATTGGGCTTAGCTGGTGGCTAAAATTGAAAATAAGATCGAGATTTGGTGTAACAATTAGCTCTCTCTCGATGGCCGATTCATCTTGGTTAAACTCATGCTAGAGAGTCAAACAATGTTCTGGATTTCCATGGAGGTGATTCCTCTCACTATTCTAAATAAAATCCATAAGTTGATGTTTGTTTTTATATGGAGTGGGAAAAGGGATAAGCATCAATTTCATCTCTGTAGATGGGACATCCTGTCAATACCAAAGAATTGTGGTGGTTGGGGGCTCTGAAACCTCCCTTATTTCAACTCGGCTTTACTCGCAAACACTCTTTGGAGGGCGTTGACTCATGATAGTATTTGGCATATAATTTTATTGGACAAATATCTAGGAGATATTCCAGTGGTTAATTAGCTTCGAAGATTATCCCATAAGAAGCAAAGGGCATCCAACATCTGGAATAGCCTAACTAGAAATTTATATGTGATTCTCCACTGGCTGAGATGGTGCCCTGGATCGGGCCATTTAATTTCTATTGGCAAGGACAGGATCATCGACATGGAGGACCAATCTCTTCTTTCTGAAACTTTGTTATCGCACCTACATAAAAATCATTTAACAGTTCTATCCCAAGTGAGAGACCCTGCCAACAGGAACTCCTTTCCAGAGCAGTGGTTAAGTAGCGATTCGTTGGGTCTTATTCGAGATGTCGCTATAGAGTGGCAACATTACAACAATGCTTTAAGGGGCGCATTAATCTTACTTAGAAACATGGTGGATACCCTGGTGTGGATCGGGGGGACTCTTTGGGCATCAAATCAATCAAGAATATTTACAAGGAAGTCATAAACTCACTTGACTACCCGATTGATAGTGGTTGGATACAAAATTTATGGAAATGGCCAGTTCAACTAAAAATAAAGCTTTTCTTGTGGCTAGAAACCAACCATAAAGTCCTCACTTGGGATTTGCTTCAGAAAAAAGGATGGGAAGGTCTGGGGGTATGCAAGCTTTGCAACTGTAATACTGAAGAAATTGATCATATTCTGATCCACTGTTCTTTCACAAAGGCAGTGTGGTCCCACTTATATGAGCTCTATCATTTAAAAATAAAGTGGGATGGTATCACTGTCATGGATTGTTTTAACTATTGGACAAAGGATAAAACAACCCCAACCAGTTTGACAGCCCTTGGGTGTTGGCACATTTGGAATGACAAAAACAAGTCATTATTCGAAGAGTGTTCCCCCTCTCATCTCTCAGTGGCGCACAGGATTTCATTCTCCTTCTCCTAGCGGCCAATTACCCTCAAATTATTTCCAAGCATAGTTTGTAACATTACTCAGATTGAAGTCTTCTCTTTGGCTTGCTTCGATGGTGCAGCCCTATCAAATGGTGAGTGTTGTGGAGCGGGTGGAATTTTCAAGACACATGCATCGAGGTTTACAAAATGGTTCATAAATTGCGGAGATGGAACAAACACCAAGGCGGAGCTCATGGGATTGTGGGCGACACTCATGTTGGCTACTCTCTAGTCGATTGAAAAAATACAAGTCGTGGGGGATTCGAAGGCAATAATTGATTGGATAAATCTAAAGGGACGGCTCCATGCGATGAACATTGAAGGTTGGAAATTGAAAACAAAGGAACTGGCTATTACCTTTAAAGACATAAGTTCCATCACATCTACAGGGAACACAACAAAGAGGCCGACATACTTTCAAAGAGGGCACTCAAGGAACCTGAAGTAAGATTGTCCTTTTATCACTGGGACAATGGGATAGAAATTACTCATGCGTACCTAAACATCTTTCAAGTATGAGTTGGGCAAGGAGCATGATATTGGCAGCAGAGTGGAGCTGAGATCAGAGCTTATTGTTGAATTTCTCTCTTTTCTTTAGTATTATTTGTCGTTTTGGGATAGTTTTTGAATGACTATGTAAAAGCTTAGTCTTTAGACTTTTATTGTGGCTGGTCTATTTTTGTATCGCTTAGGATCGATACTACATTGTAAAAGAAATTATACCATAATATAATTTTGAGATTTTTTTATTGGAAAAAAAAAAAAGTCAATGTCTCTTTATGAGACATGTTCACAATGAGTATTATCGATTGTATGTTAATTAACAAGGAAACAAACTTTTTAAATGTTTATTAGTACACACTTCCATTTAGTGTAGCCATTATTTGAAAATATAAATTATTCCATGATCTCTGCTACCAATTGGTTGCTTATTTGGGATATACCATGACTCTTAGCTTTTTGTATGTGTTGTGCTTCTATTAATTTCTCCCTATTATTGTTTTTGGCACCTTCTTAGGTACCTTTAAACTCTAAAATTGTTTCACACTTTCAATTTTTTTGTTTAGGGCATAACAATGTTTATCTCTACGTATCACAATCCAATAAACGAGCTTTTTGGGACATCTCAAGGGAATTTTAGTTGTTTTTTTGTATGCTTTGTGTTTGTTTTGCGTCTAGTATTATCCCTTCACTCTAGTTCTGAAACCCTTAACTTTTCTTGGAGGTTATTTACTGGAATATTAGACTCGTGCTATTAATTTTTTTCACGAACATCGCTAAATTCACTCATATTTTGAGAATTAACATTGTTGACAAAGATTAAGGACTTGCATCTGATTTTAGGGAATTTAGGGTCGGTTTACAATGGATAAATAAAAGCTAATTGTTGAAATTGGCTATAAGAAATAAAAGCATCATGGAATTGAGCATGCCCAAGACCACCTCTCTTTAACCATCGTCACTTGGTTGCATTATTTTTGGTGGCATGCTCCACGCCATAATTAAATCACCAATTTTTTAAAATCCCTTCCATAATTTTATATGTGATTGTTGATGAACATGACTCTTATGGGTGATAGGTATCTTTCAAGCTACTTTCTTGAGCCATACAACATGATATGGTTGGACATGTAGTGTGGAAAAAGGATGGAGTGAGACGACCAATTGTTGAAGAGCTAGGATCTTATGGCGGCCATTGCAATAATAAAAAACAGTGTCATCACCTCTCAATGTTATCAAATATCAACAAATGTGTAATCAAAACTTACAATAAAATATCAATAAATGTGTAATAAAAGATTACAATCATGACGATACATATACACAAAATCCAAATGATTTTCAAATTCTCAATCAATTTATGGAAAAAAAAAATTAGCATTGATGTCGCTCTACTTTCAGTTCATTCCAAGGTAAGTTAATTTCTGGGTTATATGCAAATCAATCCTCCAAACCTTACACATATGATATGTTCAATAAAATTTATATATATGTAGATATTTATTTTATTCATACCGAAAGATGAAGTATGGTTGTCTGCTAGGAGAAGCAAACGTAGCATGGATTCCTCTAGATCGAACCACAAGTATGTATTTGTGCCATCAAATGTGTAGCTAAGGGGAAATCCAATTGAAACCCCCTGTATCATGGTAAAACATTTTGAATGGAGTTCCTTACAAAGCTAATGTACAACATATGATATGGTATCATGAAACTCTGTAATTGTGTACGAATATAAAACCAACTATATGATATGGTTAATCCGTAGAGAAAGTGTTTAAGTTTTATAGCCATGATGATGTTCTAATCTCATTGACATTTCAATGAAATTATTTATAAAGTCCGATAGAGATACAAATGTGAATCGCGCGCAGTAAAATTGGGAATCTGCCCACTCAAATGGCGTAGGTTAAAAACCAAACGAAGTGCACCTTTGTCGGCCACCGTTTTACGTGTACAAATCCCGGCTACAAAACTCTGGTTGTCGACCCGTACCCTCTCTCAAATGTATCGATATCGTGTATGAAAATTGGAGGCCCCCTACCCCTGCCCATCCCCTCTCTCATCAGACCCCTTCCAGTGGTCAAATTTTCGATTACCCAGCCGGCGCCGCCACCTCTTTTATTCAACCTGCATTCAATTCGCCTTCGAACCACATCGTAATTACCTATCCTCTTAAATTGATTTGATTTTTCTTTCGATTTTTATTTCTTCAGAACCTTTCCTAACCCCACCCAAATACTTGGTAGTCAATGAATGTGCCTGCCATTCCTCTCTGTTCATAGAGAAACCACCCGAACACCTCCATGGAGATTTGTCAAAACACAACATTGCCACCCACATCACAACTCGGCCCCAGTAAGAACCTTTATATTTTACTGTGTTTTTTTATATACATGTCATTAATTTAGAAATGAATCAATTTGTTGTATAAATTTGTGGTTGTACTCTTAGTTGCTCTGCCCAGATCCATCTTAACCCCAAGGGAATTGAACTGGACTATATTTCAATCTTTTAAAACACTTATTTTCCATACTTATTTTTCGACCTTATAGTTTTTCCCTTGGCACCCCATTCTTCTGTTATGCTTTGGTAAATTCTAGGTATGAGATAATGAGTCAGATATAACTTCTTGTATAGCCATGG
>SNQJ01S0034811.1:62424-76617 GCA_010110895.2 Picea sitchensis | reverse complement strand
ACCCCTTAATTGGGGCATATTACATTAGTAATGTTATTTTATTTATGTCGGCTTTATTCCATTAGTTGTAATTATACCTCCTAGTCTCCTATATATACCAAGGAGACATTTTCATTTGGAATAATCTTGTACTTGAAAATTTATGTGGGGTAAAAGGAGGTTGTCCCCTCGAAGAGGCTTATTATCTGAAATTCTCTCTTTTTCAAGGCATTAAGTACTTATTATGAGGTTTTTCTAAGCTATATTGATATTTGGTTCTTAACAATCTCATTCTTGTACAAGGATTCCATCTCTTCGACCATGGCCTCCTTCCAAAGTTTACCCTTTGCTGAGTCGACTGCCTCACCGAACGACTTGGGCTCATCGTCGATGGCAGTTAACATGAATGCAAAACAGAATTCGGGTAGACTATAACTTTCGATTGTTTGTCTTACTCTTTCTGACCTCCTTACCACCGGAGTCAGTTGTTCCACCTCTTCCTCAGATTCAGTCAACTCATATAAATCATCTTATTCGTTACTCAATTCAAACCGTATCGTATTAGTATTATTATCATTATGAATAGATTCCTCAAGCTCAGACTTAACTCTGACTTCTCTAAAGACCACATCTTGATTGTACAAATTCTCCTTGATGCAGTATCCCATAGCTTATATCCTTTCATTCCTTCTTGTATCTGATGAAAATGCATTTGAATGTCTTCTTGTCCAGCTTACTCCTATTTTCCTTGGGAAGATGCACAAATGCATCATAGCCAAATACTTTGAGATGTGCCACTGAAGTATTCTTACCAGACCATACCTCATTTGGAGTCGTGTCGACTAGCATCGATTAAGGAGACATATTCACCAGATATATTTCATTTTCAACTACCTCCACCCAGAATTCTTGTGTGATCCCAGCACCACTAAGCATGCTCCTTGCCTTATCCATCAACGTTATGTTAATTCTCTCAGCAAATCCATTTTTTTGTGTGGTATTTTGGCATGCTATGCCACACTACTTACATAAATAATCCAATTTCTTTCCACAGAATTCACCACCATTGTCAATTCTCAGAATTTTAATCCTCTTCTCTGTATGCTTTTCCACAAGAGCTTTAAACTCCTTAAATACCTCAAAAAACTATGATTTCTTCCTCAAGAAATATATCCATGTCTTACTGGAAAAATCATCTATGAAGGAGACCTAATACAGGGATCCACCAAGTGAAGGCACTATAACCGGGACAAACACATCACTATGCACTAGTTTCAAAATCCCATTTCCCCTTGTCCCTCCATATGGGAACCTCACCCGACTTTGTTTCCCATATATGAAATGTTCACAAAAGTCGACTTCTAAACCACATTCAAGAAAAACTTCGACCATGCCTTTGCTTTGCATAGCTCAAATTCATTTTTCTTCAATGTGTCCCATCCTCTCATGCCATAGATTTGTCGCGTCGATTTCATCATGTCTTGTCGATTCGATTTGAACCGACTTAGCTTGAGTCGAGTAGAGTTATGTCAACATCGACTCAATTCGAGTCGATTTCAAGAGCAACGATGATGTTGCATCCAGTCTAGTCAACATTCCCTAAAAGCTTGTACAGAGTACCAATCTAAACTCCCTTCATTAAGACCATCACACCTCTGAACATATTGCATGAATCCTTCTTGAACAGAATATGCACACCTGCATCACTCATCTTGCTAATAGATATCAGGTTTCTTTCCAAACCTTAAATGTGTAGCACACCTAGAAGGGTTATTTTCCTCTCATCTTGCAGTTTCTGTCGGACTCTTTCCTATCTAACAATTATGGTTGTTGAGTCATCCCCCAAGAACAAAAAATGCCCAACATATAATTCATATTCACAGAACCATTCTTTATGCAGTGTCATATGATAGGATGCTTCTGAGTCAATCAACCAAACATATTGATCTAACCGTGTACTAGTCGACACCAAGTACAAATCACCTCCCTTTTCTAAGGTATTTTTTCTCTTAGTCAATCACTTCTCATCAGATCCAGCACTGAATTTTGTTTCCTTTGACTTACAGTCCTTTTTATAATGCCCAACTTTACCTCATTTCCAACATCTTCACGCCGATTGAACCGGGGATTTAGATCTACCCTTCGACTTAAAATTTCTATCAGAGAATCTGTCTTTACTTTGTATATTGATTGACCTCTCACTACTAGATCATTTTTTGTCAATCCTTCCATGTTCTTTCTTCTCATTTCTTCCGACGGTAGAGAATAAACCATGTCCTCTATCACTAGTGTGGTTGTATTACTCCCAATAGACACGATTAAGTTATCCCAGGTGTCCGGAAAAGAACATAATAGGTTGATACACTTCTCCTCATCAATGATATTAATATCCATAGATGATAATTGTCTTAACATGGTATTAAACACATTTAAATTCTTAGTCACCGAACTTCCACGACTCATTCTCAGAAGATACAGTTTATTTCTGAGAAACAACTTATTTTCCAGAGATTTCGACTAGTATAAGCTTCCCAGCTTGTCCCACAAATTCTTGGTCGAATATTCACCTAAGGCATTCTGTAGCACCAAATCTGTAAGACAAAGATGAATTGTACTTCTTGCTCTTCTTTCAAGTTTCTCACATTCCTCCGTCAACATGCATGTCTAATGGGTGCCTGGACAAACCATTATCCATTATTCTCGATCTACAAGAAGATCTTCAATTTTAAGCTTCCAAAGCTCAAAATTCTGGCCATTGAATTTTTCTATCTCTATTCTAGAACTGCTCACCATTTTTTACCATGATATTTAACACAATTTATGACTTACTACTCTTATTGTACCTAGGGTTTAGTTCTCAGATTCAATATTGGAAAATCAAGATCTTATATACTCACCAAGGCATAACATCGCTTTGATAACTCACTTTTCAGGGAAGACCTAAGCTCTGATACCACATGTCAGGAAATGAAATACACTTCCACACTAATGCTAGCAGAAGAGAAGAATAATTTAATCAAGAATTCAAATGACACAAGAAATCACACAGTACATTGAGATTTTACCCTGGAAACCCTTAACCGGGAAAACCAACATTCCTTTGAGAGTTATTCTCTCTTGTTGTCTTATTCAATCAGAATAAAAGGTTACATGTCTAACATCAGTCCACACCTAAGACTGAATCAACATCATACCCTCTTGCACAAGCAAGAACAACCCTGTAGCCAATTCAACTTACATATGCATGACCAACAACCTACACTTACGCATGCATTAATCTGCAAAAGTGAATTCTACGATTACCTCATAATATTAGCCTTTGCAACCTTACAACGTGCCTCTTTATAGGCTTTACAACAGGAAAATCCCTAAATAGTGGCACCCAAAAACGGTTACAAATCCCGCAAATCCAATGATTCTGTTACAGTCGACTCCAAGTCGGGTTTACCAGTCAACCTTCATTTGGTCTCTATTCGTTCGTCTCGTGCCCACACTTCGACCTCTTGTTGGTTGACTTGTCATCGATATCTTTGACTTCGACTTTACCAGATCAACTCCCTCGACCTTTGACTTATTGTTGATCCACCTCGACTTCGACCTATTTTCGATCCACCTCGACCTTCAACCATCAGTCGATTCACCTCAACTAGAATTTCACTACAAAGAAAATAACAACCCAATAGATAGAACTCGTCATGACATCACCAAAATAATAGAAGAATGGAGAAAAGAGCCCTACCGAAATCACATCCTTGACAGAATATGGACCTCATTCATGGGATTCTTACTCTGGAACATATGGAAGGAAAGAAACATAAGGATTTTTAAACAACAACACCTGAACCTACAACATGTTTTGCAGGGGATACACTCCAACATATAGGAAATAATTTCCACTACAACCTGGGAAGAAGAAGACTGGCTCCCGATAGGAGAGGAAATAGAAATATTCAAAAACTAGCAAATGGGACAATGCTAGAAGAAAAATACTCCAACAAAATTAAGCCCCCCAAAGACTCTAGTGCACAAGAAATGGGAGACTCCAACTATGGGATTTTTTAAAATGAATTTTGATGGCACCTTGAAGGATAATTCAGGCCTAGCAGAATCATGGGGAATTTTATGAGATTCAACAGGAGAAATCCAAAGCATCTTCACCACTAGACTCGATCACAACTCCAAAAACAAAGAGGAACTATCCATAATCCTCACAATAATAAGGGTAACAGCCGACCTCAACTATAAAGAACTAATAGTTGAGGGTGACTCCCAAATTCTCATAGTAGCCCTGAAGAAAATAATCGAAGGAACACCCCCAGAGAAAGTTTCGACAAATTGGCATCTCTCCTTTGGCCTCTTAGAGGTGGCTCAACTCATTCGGGGTAACTTAGCTATTATCCCAATCCACATAAGAAGGAAACCCAATGCTGTGGAAAATTATCTTACCAATGTGGTTGTCGATCAGGAGCCTAGAGAGATCTGGTGGAATTGGAGGGAGGTGGGACCGAGGGAACTCTGCGATAATATAACACGTTTATACATGAGTGACAACCCCCTCCTATTTGGGGTGACATCTATAGGAGATGTTGACCCCCATTTGGGGATGTCAGTTTCCCACGCGTCAACCTAATTGAAGTATCCCCCCACCTGGGCAACAGTCGACATGTATCTAGAAGCGGGTCGATACAGATGGTGATTGAAATGAAATATGGAATTTAGTATGGGGAAATGATACTTCAAGTAATGGAACTGTGTAGAATCATTTCATCAACGAGATTTATGTGAATTTCAGGTGGGATGACACCCATGGCATACCCCTTCAATACAAACGAATTAATGAGAAGATAAGGTCAAACTTGGTCTCATGGGAGAAGGACCAAATCTGTTAATTATGATATGAAGAGGAGGCTAAGCATAGAATCGAGGCAGACGATAGGCTCCAAAAATATAAAGAAGTGGTTGGGTAGTATGCACAGTATCATATTTAATTTGGGTCTGAACCTTCCAAGGGATGAAAATTGGTTTTTGAGAGAGACATGGTGCTTGCAAGAAGTAAGGAAGTTTGTGACTTGGGGGTTCTCCATCACCTTAGGTTACTCAATTCTATCTACATGGATCATTTTAATACTGAGTATCCCTTCATCCTGGGGAGATAATACTAGTCTGAGACCACCACCTCTTTGGTGGTCAAGGACAAATATTTGGTTGCATCATAGGGGTACGAATACAAGGAAAAGAAAGGAAACCATGAAGGGACGTGACTGGACCAATACCTATGGACATCTCAAGCAGAAGAGAGGGGAGGGGGAGAAACAATTTCCAGTAGACCCGATGGCTCGCACCAGAGAAACAAGAGTTTTTGGAGAGGTGAGAAACCGCTTCCAAAGCCTCTTCTTGGTGGTAGAAAAGAGGGCCATGTTCACTATTTAGGAGGTGGTCCTAAAGAAGATAAATATAATCTTGGATGAGGATATTTTGTTGTAATCCAAGGACTGGGTAACAGACTCACGTCAATCTCTTACTAAGGACACAAAATAATTTCACTTCACGGAAACTTAATGGCTAACCAAGGTTATGGTGTCTTGGGCCATGGTGAAACAACAAATTGAGAACAGAGTCACTCGGCACACCATGCACATCCTAGAGGACAAATTTTATCTCTTTTGTAAATCCCAATTTGGAATTCATTTCCACGAGAGGACACTGGGAGACCAGAGTTCATAGCAAAGGAACCTAGAGGGAAGTGTCAATCGTGAGGGGACCAGGGAACAACCAATTAATTTAGATGATGACCTTTCGAATCCTAGAAATATCCTTAAGGAAGAACCAGTCATGGGGCAGCGCCACTAGACAGCCGAATGATGGATTCGACCTAAGGTTAACTTTTGTTCTCTCCTTTTTGAATGATGTAGTTGTTTTGTTTTTTGGTTTTTTGCTCCTCCCTAGGGAATATACTCTTAAAACACAGGTTGAACTTTGTAATAGCTAAGACCATTGTCAAGAGGAAGAATACCCAATTTGACTATGAAAAACTCAGTAACCCTAAAATTTTGGGTTAGAAATATAGTTTTTCTTTTGGCAGACTCGAATTCTGACTGTAATATTTTGTGTATTCATAATAGAAAATTGTAATGTCTTTTTTTTCTTAAAAACAAATTATATAATATTTATCCTAAAAGGGTTCATAATAAGTACTTATTATGGATATTTGGGTAATTAAAGAGAATGGTAAAATAAGTTATGATAATTGATGGAGAAACCCTAAAATATAATAAATAATTAAATAATAGACCCTAGGGATTGGGTTATTTACCACAGATGGACTCTATATAAAGAGGGAAAAGAAGGAGAAAATGGCCTCTCTATTTTGGCTGAGCTATAGAGAGGACAAGGCTAAGGAATCAATGGAAAAGTAGTAGATTGAGGACTCGGGGGTGACCTGCTATTGAAGATTTAAGTAGAAAGGTTTATGGTTGTGTGGAGAGTCTTCCACCACACTTTGTTGTGGTTGGTCAAATGAATATCAAGGTATTCATATGTTTATGAAGTCACCAGATTACATATATATTGGTTCCAGGTAAGTTCCTTACCTCTCATTGCTTTATTGAAGAATCAATGGTTATTTAAGTTAATTGTTGGTAATTCAGTGGTAGATCTGAAAATTACATAAGGGTAATTTCTACTTGTGTTTTATTTAGTAATCATACCATTACATACGGTATCATAGCTAAGGTTTCAACCTTTAATGCCTATGGGCCTTTCCAATTAGGTTTAAAAAAAAAATGGAATCGTAAATCGATATTTTAGATCTACCTTGAACCTGGAATATAAATTTGAAATGGTAGATGTTCATTTTAGATCTGGATTGCTTATTCCAAGATAAACCATTACCATATTTTTCAGAGAAATTAAAGAAATTGGATGTTGGTTATCAATCAATCTCCAGGTTTTAACCATAATTAATTATGGCATCTAATTTTTGTCGTTAGTCTTTATTATGCCAAGGTTATTTTTTGGAAAGGGTTTTTTAATTAAATTTGGTCTTATACTGTCTTTGAGTATTTTTGTGACCTAGATTCAAAGTGATATAGATGACATATATATCATTTTATCTGTTTTTCATGGATCTATTATATAAGAAACGTCAAGACTCTTATGAGCCCAAATGACGAGGTGACCTGGAGACAAGTGGGGTTTTATGACAAGGTAGACGACTTGGGAAGTGGGCCATCTGGTTTTCCTACTAACTCAAGCAAGACGACCCCTTCCACTGGTTTACTAGGAAACCCTTCATCACTACCTCTGCTCAGCTCCAAAACTTTGTCCCTTGACATCCTTGCTTCTAATGATCCATGGGCGGGTCCTCAGTCCAATATTGCTCACCCAATATTTTTAAAAGGGCCTTCGTCTCTGGGGGGACACAGGAAACCTATTAATCTAATTCTGCCTGTCACCTTCCAGCGGAAGGTGTGGAAAGCCAACAGAAAGGATAAAAGATTGGTGTTAGGAAAAAATGTGGGTTTAGAAGAAACTTGCAGGATGGCGCTCTATGGACTCGTCAGTAGGATCTCTTTTATATTTCTTAGTAAAGAACCTCTTGAGGTTTGGATCAAAAGCCAGTGGTTACTAGTCATTGGATACTCTCCTGAGGTTATCTATCTCACCAAAGGGTGGCTCGGGTTTATCTGCAATTCTTCAAAAGACTCTTCATTATTTATACTGAGCTCATTGTGGGTGTTTGGGGAAAGTAGTCT
Organism: Picea sitchensis; assembly: GCA_010110895.2. Taxonomy (NCBI): domain Eukaryota; kingdom Viridiplantae; phylum Streptophyta; class Pinopsida; order Pinales; family Pinaceae; genus Picea; species Picea sitchensis. The sequence goes on along the minus strand of SNQJ01S0034811.1, from coordinate 68,884 downwards.
TATGCTAAAATGGTGGGGGGTCACTTTTAACCTAGATACAGACTACTTCTAGTTTAGGCATCTCTGGGTACTATTACCTGGCCTCTCATTGTACCTTTGGAATGAAGGAGCCTTATGAGCCATTGGTGATTCATTGGGTAAATTTATTGCTCTGGATTCCAAGTTACTTACTGCTCCTGTGCGGAAAATGGGAAGAGTTCTAGTTGAGATGGACATTTACTATGGTTTACCATAAACTATTGAGATAGAGTGGAGTGGGCGAAGGTTTGCTCAGTCACTCGATTATCTTGGGTTGCCTTTCCATTTCAACCTTTGTCACCGTATAGGTCACCTTTGTCGTTACTGAACTGGAAAGGTAGTGGATGACTCTTCTGAAGAGTTTGAACAGCAGAGGAATCCACCATATTACATGGACGAAGATGTTTCTATGAGCTACAAGGATTATACCTCTGGAGTTTCCTCTTCTCTTCAGCAAGAGTTTGGGTCAACTTTATCTGGTAAGTTAAAAACCTTGTGCCCTTTCTTGTATAAATCACTATCCCTTTGGGAGAAGGAGGCCATTAATAAGTCGAAATGGTTATTATCCAAAACTAATTTGATTGCTAGTAGTCCTAGAAAGAACGAAGCTCCCTTTGAACCCTCAACCACGGATCCCTCCTCGTCCACATTTCCCTTCCAGACATTTCTCTTTCCAATAGTTTACCCTCGGTGGATCACAAACTTGAAGCCCCCCAAATGCCTTACTCTCCCCACTTCTTGGGCCAGTCCCTGAACCCTTCTACGGTTAGACCTCTTCGACCTACTTCTCCTCCTTTTGACCATGTCTACACTCCCCCAATTGACTCAGGCTACAAAGAGGCAGAGGAGGAGGACACAAGCCTCTCTATTGTTTAAGACTCCTTAATACACTGTGTAAAAAAAACCCTTGAACATGTGTCGTTGCCTATCTATCTAGGTAAGGCTACCATAGGTCCAAAAGTGGATACCGATACCTCTTCCTCTAACAACCCTGGCAAGGGAAGTAAGGCCTATGCATGGTCTCGAGGTATTGGTTCTGAACTTTCTCCCATAAAGATGTGCATCTCTCGTAAGAAATCGGTGGGTCTCATTAAACAAACCGATGATAATGTTCTTCCCTCCCCAGATAGTGGGGCCCTTAGAGAAATGAAGGCCCTGGTGAGCGCTAAGTGATGTTACTTCTCTCCTTGAATATTTGGGGATTGGAAGAACCCTCAAAGCTACCTCAATGTATAGAATATTGGAATGCACTCGGGCCGACACATTTTTTCTTCAAGAGACTCTCTCCGATGAATAGAAAGCCAGATATTTTTTTCACCATCTTCGCCCTTCTTGAGTTTCGACTACTGTAAACTCCATCGGGAATTTTGGTGGCTTACTGGTATCCTGGGACCCAAATTTATATGACTTGGCTTCCTTTATGACTATCAGGGGTATATTGTTAACAGGCATATGTATTCTTACACAAAAGGAGGTCACGCTACTAAATGTATATGGGCCGTGTAAAGACTAAAAGCTTTTCTGGAGCTCCTTAGATGATAGCGGTATCCTTTCCATCAATAATATTATTATTGTCGGTGACCTGAATATCATTTTATCCTTGGATGAGAACTGGGGGGGTTCATTTGTGCCTGGTTTGACTAAGGATTTCTATAGATATTTATTTATATCCAAGAATTTGATTGATTTAAAGCCAACCAAATTGGTCCCAACCTAGCAAAATGGTCGATCTGGTCATGAAGTTATTGCTAGAAGTCTTGATAGGTATTTAGTATCTGAAGGTTTATTGTCAACTGTTGTCTTATCTAGATCTTGGGTGGAATATCCCTATTTTTCAGATCACGCTCCCATCCTTATCCAATTGGAGATTTCTCCGCTCTAAAAGGCGTTTCCTTTCAAATTTAATGCACTTTGGCTACGGGAACTTGATTTCGTAAATCTGGTCCATAAGGTTTGGACTGATCCTTGTTTCCTTTTGGAGGGTAATAAACAAGTGAGACTTGTTTGGAAGTTAAAAGAACTCAAAATCCAAAATAAAAGTTGGATTAAAGAATTCAAGGCATGCGAGAAGTTAATCATGGAAAATATGGAAACAAAGATCGAGCAGTTTCTATTAAAAATTATTGAGAAACCTGTATCCATGGAGGAGGATAGGTATCTCTGTGAGCTAGAAAGTAATAGGAATAAGTTACTGCGCGTGGAAGAGGAGACATGGATAATCCACAATAGGGTAACATGGATCAAAAGCGGCAATTCTAATACCAAATATTTCCACAAGATGGCCAGCTTTAATAGGAATCGGAAACACGTTTGGGAGATAATCAATGGCAGTGAAGCCCACCTATCAAATTAGGGGGTGATAAAAGCGGAGGTTGTTAACTATTTTAAACATTTTTTTAAGGCCAAAGAAAGGAAAAATTTTAATGACCTAGTCAGGATTACCAGTCTCTATCCCAGGATGGTTGATGAGGAGGAAGCAGAGTCTCTCTACAAACCTGTCACTTTGGAGAAATTAAAGTCAGTTCTAGAAAACTTTAAAAAATAAAGGAGCCTAGGCCCTGATGGGTGGACAACAGAATTCTTCACCTTCTTCTTTGATCTTGTGGGAGGTGATCTACTTGAGATGGTGGAGGACTCGAGGATAAAAGGTCACCTTTATGGAGGTATAAACTCTACTTTTATGGCTCTCATCCCGAAGGAAAACAAACCGATCTCCTTTGATGACTACCGGCCAATATCCTTATGTAATCTTGTTTACAAGGTGATCTCCAAAGTTAATGCAAATCAGATTAAGCCGGTTATGTCAATACGTCTCTCTGCCGAACAACTGGGGTTCCTACAGGGTAAAAGGATTCAGGACGCTATTGGATCGACCCATGAAAGCCTGCACAACATAAAAAAAATAATAATATCAAGTCTTTCATGATGGAACTTGATCTAAGAAAATCCTATGACATCATAGACTGGGAGTACTTAAGAATGACTTTCCTCATAGTGGGCTTTGGCGTTAAGCTAACAGAATGGATAATTTGCTCTATAACTAGTGTCAGTTTTGCAGTGTTGATAAATGAAGAGGCAACGGATTACTTCAAGAGTGGGAGGGGGATTTGTTAGGGATGCCCATTATCGTCATATCTATTCATTATGATAATGGAAGGACTCAGCCTGATGTTATCTAGAAACATTTCTGAGCGCAATATTTCAGGTATAAAGGTTTCTAAACTTTTAAAGATTGTTCTTTTATTGTTTGTTGACGACGTTATTATAATGTTAAAGGCAAATCCTTCGGAGTGGAGAGTGATCATGGACATTCTATAGGCCTTTTGTTTCATATTAGGTCTATGCATAAATAATTCAAAAACTATTTTTCACTATTGGGGGCTGGAGGAAGCGGAGCTCATTCGAACTGAGTTCGGGCTTCAAGTACCTTGGTTACTACTTAAAGTCGGGCGTCTCAAAGACCAAAGATTGGGCTTGGATGGTGGCTAAAATTGAAAAGAAGATCAGGATTTGGTGTAACAATTGGCTCTCGCTCGATGGTCGTTTCATCTTGGTTAAACTCATGCTAGAGAGTCAAACGATATTATGGATTTCCATGGAAGTGATTCCGCACACTATTCTAAATAAAATCCATAAGTTGATGTTTGTTTTTATATGGAGTGGGAATAGGGATAAGCAACAATTTCATCTCTGTAGATGGGACATCCTGTCAATACCAAAGAATTGTGGTGGTCGGGGGCTCCGAAACCTCCCTTTTTTCAACTCGGTTTTACTCGCAAACACTCTTTGGAGGGCGCTGACTCATGATAGTATTTGGCACATAATTTTATTGGACAAATATCTAGGAGATATTCTGATGGTTAATTGGCTTCAAAGATTAACCCATAAGAAGCAAAGGGCATCCAACATTTGGAATAGCCTAGCTAGAAATTTATATGTGATTCTCCACTGGCTGAGATGGTGCCCTGGATCGGGCCATTTAATTTCTATTGGTAGGGACAGGATCATCGGCATGGAGGACCGATCTCTTCTTTCTGAAACTCTGATATCGCACCTACATAAAAAGCATTTAACAGTTATAGCCCAAGTGAGAGACCCTGCCAACAGGAACTCCTTTCTAGAGCGGTGGTTAAGTAGCGATTCGTTGGGTCTTATTGGAGATGCCGCTACAAAGTGGCAATGTTACAGCAATTCTTTAAGGGGCGCATGAATATTACTTAGAAACGTGGTGGATACCCTAGTGTGGATCGGGGGGACTCTTTGGGCGTCATTTCAGTCAAGAATATTTACAAGGCAGTCATAAACTAACTTGACTACCCGATTGATAGTGGTTGGATACAAAATTTATGGAAATGGCCAATTCAACTAAAAATAAAGCTTTTCTTATGGCTGGCAACGAACCATAAAGTCCTCACTTGGGATTTTCTTCAGAAAAAAGGATGGGAAGGTCTGGGGGTATGCAATATTTGCAACTGTAATACCGAAGAAATTGATCATATTCTAATCCATTGTTCTTTCACAAAGGCAGTGTGGTCTCACTTATATGAGCTCTATCATTTAAAAATAAAGTGGGATGGTATCACTGTCACGGATTGTTTTAACTATTAGACAAAGGATAAAACAACCCCAACCAGTTTGGCATCCCTCGCGTGTTGGCACATTTGGAATGACAGAAACAAGTCATTATTCGAAGAGTGTTCCCCCTCTCATCTCTTAGTGGTGCACAGGATTTCAGTCTCCTTCTCCTGGTGGCCAATTACCCTCAAATTATTTCCAAACATAGTTTGTAACATTACTCAAACCGAAGTCTTCTCTTTGGCTTGCTTCGATGGAGCAGCCCTATCAAATGGTAAGTGTTGCAAAGAGGGTGGCATTTTCAAGACACATGCATTGAGGTTTACAAAATGGTTCATAAATTGCAAAGCTGGAACAAACACCAAGGCGAAGCTCATGGGATTGTGGGCGACACTCACATTGGCTACTCTCTAGCCGATTGAAAAAATACAAGTCCTGGGGGATTCGAAGGTAATAATTGATTGGATAAATCTAAACGGACAGCTCCATGCAGTGAACATTGAAGGTTGGAAACTGAAAACAAAGGAACTGGCTATTACCTTTAAAGACATAAGTTTCCAGCACATCTACAGGGAACACAACAAAGAGGCCAACATACTTTCAAAGAGGGCACTCAAGGAACCTGAAGGAAGATTGTCCTTTTATCACTGGGACAATGGGATAGAAATTCCTGATACGTACCGAAACATCTTTGAAGTATGACCTAGGCAAGGAGCATGATATTGGTAGCGGAGTGGAGCTGGGATCAGAGCTTATTGTTGAATTTCTCTCTTTTCTCCAGTATTATTTGTCGTTTTGGGACAGTTTTTGAATGACTATGTAAAAGCTTAGTCTTTAGACTTTTATTGTGGCTGGTCTATTTTTGTATCGCTTAGGATCGATACTGCATTGTAAAAGAAATTATACCATAATATAATTTTGAGATTTTTTTAATTGGAAAAAAAAAAAGTCAATGTCTCTTTATGAGACATGTTCACAATGAGTATTGTCGATTGTATGTTAATTAACAAGGAAACAAACTTTTTAAATTTTTATTAGTACACGCTTCCATTTAGTGTAGCCATTATTTAAAAATATAAATTATTCCATGATCTCTGCTACCAATTGGTTGCTTATTTGGGATATACCATGACTCTTGGCTTTTTGTATGTGTTGTGCTTCTATTAATTTCTTCCTGTTATTGTTTTTGGCACCTTCTTAGGTACCTTTAAACTCTAAAATTGTTTCACACTTTGAATTTTTTTGTTTAGGGCATAACAATGTTTATCTCTACGTATCACAATCCAATAAACGGGCTTTTCGGGACATCTGAAGGAAATTTTAGTTGTTGTTTTGTATGCTCGGTGTTTGTTTTGCGTCCAGTATTATCCCTTCACTCTAGTTCTGAAACCCTTAACTTTTCTTGGAGGTTATTTAGTGGAATATTAGACTCGTGCTATTAATTTTTTTCACAAACATCGCTAAATTTTATATGTGATTGTTGATGAACATGACTCTTATGGGTAATAGGTATGTCTCAAGCTACTTTAGTGAGCCATACAACATGATATGGTTGGACATGTGGTGTGGAAAAAGGATGGAGTGAGACAACCAATTGTTGAAGAGCCAGGATCTTATGGCGGCCATTGCAATAATAAAAAACAGTGTCATCACCTCTCAATGTTATCAAATATCAATAAATGTGTAATCAAAACTTACAATAAAATATCAATAAATGTGTAATAAAAGCTTACAATCATGATGATGCATATACACAAAATCCAAATGATTTTCAAATTCTCAATCAATTTATAGGAAAAAAAAATTAGCATTGATGTCGCTCTACTTTCAGTTCATTCCAAGGTAAGTTAATTCATGGGTTATATGC
>SNQJ01S0034811.1:20839-62379 GCA_010110895.2 Picea sitchensis | reverse complement strand
TCTGCTAGGAGAAGCAAACGTAGCATGGATTCCTCTAGATCGAACCACAAGTATGTATTTGTGCCATAAAATGTGTAGCTAAGGGGAAAGCCAATCAAAACCCCCTGCATGATGGTAAAACATTTTGAATGGAGTTCCTTACAAAGCTAATGTACAACATATGATATGGTATCATGAAACTTTGTAATTGTGTATGAATATAAAACCAACTATATGATATGGTTAATCAGTAGAGAAAGTGTTTAAGTTTCATAGCCACGATGATGTTCTAATCGCATTGACATTTCAACGAAATTATTTATAAATTCTGGTAGAGATACAATTGTGACTCACGCGCAGTAAAATTGGGAATCCGCCCACTCAAATGGCGTAGGTTAAAAACCAAACGAAGTGCACCTTTGTTGGCCACGGTTTTACGTGTACAAATCTCGGCTACGAAACTCTAGTTGGTGACCCGTCCCCTCTCTCAAATGTATCGATCTCGTGTATGAAAATCGGAGGCCCCTTACCCCTGCCCGTCCCCTCTCTCATCGGACACCTTCCAGTGGTCAAATTTTCGTGTACCCAGCCGGCGTCGCCACCTCTTTTTGTCAACCTGCATTCAATTCGCCTTCGGACCACATCGTAATTACCTATCCTCTTAAATTGATTTGATTTCGCTTTCGATTTTTGTTTCTTCAAAACCTTTCCTGACCCCACCCAAATAATTAGTAGTCAATGAATATGCCTGCCATTCCTCTCCGTTCACAGAGAAAGCACCCGAACACCTCCATGGAGTTTTTTCAAAACACAACACTGGCACCCGCATCACAACTCAGCCCCAATAAGAACCTTTATATTTTACTATGTTTTTTTATATACCTGTGATTAATTTAGAAATGAATCAATTTGTTGTATAAATTTGTGGTTATACTCTTAGTTGTTCTGCCCAGATCCATCTTAACCCCAAGGGAATTGAACTAGACTATATTTCAATCTCTTAAAACACTTATTTTCCATACTTATTTTTCGACCTTATAGTTTTTCCCTTGGCACCCCATTCTTCTGTTATGCTTTGGTAAATTCTAGGTATGAGATAATGAGTCAGATATAACTTCTTGTATAGCTCTATTATGCTTTGGTAAATTCTATGTATGAGATAATGAGTCGACATAACTCTTGTATACATGGTTAATTTTAGGTCATATCGGATATATATATATATATATATATATATATATATATATATATATATATATATAAGTGAGAGAGAGTATATATATATTGATGTAAAATCAATGACTTGGAAGTTTTTGTTTGTGCAATGACAAGGGTTTATTTTTTTATTTGAGATGCATAATGTTGTATTGCATGCATTGCCTTCGGCCCTCAAAACTTCCAGTTGTTCAGCCCTCAAAATTTCCCTCTTGACTGGCTATAACAGTATTGTAACAGCCTCAAATATGCCTAAAACTATTGACTATAACATACATATTCCAACCCTCAAGAGACTATCCAATAGACCTATAATTGTCCATAAATTTTTGGTTGCTCCTCCTCCTTGCAGGCCGAGACTCAAGGACTCGTTGCTACCTCAAACTAGCAAATCGAGCTTTGTTATCTACAGAAACCGAATAAAACAAATTCATGGGAACTCAAAAGTGGGAATAAATGTATCATCCTTTTATGTATTTCGAAAATAAAACCTAGGTCAATGATAAAGATACTATGAACGTTGTCATAATATTTCTAAAATAAAATTAGAAGACCCAATTTTAAGTGGACACACATACAATGTGATAATGGAGGAGTCACTCTAAGAATATTGTTCTTTAAAGAGTCTAGTACAAACAATTCTCCATCTGGAGAGACCTATATAGCATAAGGTTCAATTCCATGCCTACTCCCATAAAAAAATTGTTTTCACTGTGGATCCACTGTTCAACTGCAAAACAACCCTGCTACCTAAATATGGTGTTCTATGGGTCTCTAAAATTCATCATCCCTTATTGTAAAAACTTTGTTCTCTCTGCATTATGCATTCATCATGATTGTAAAATATTGATTCTCTATTTGTTCTAAATTTGCGATTGTAAAATATTGGTTGTCTAACCCTTGAGAAAATGTTGTTTTTAGGTATCCATACAAAATGGGTAGACAAAGAAAATGGAATATTATAATGGGCCTTGAGGTCTAAGACCCAAAATACAAGTCGACCTTTTCTAGCAAAGATTTAACCTGGACTGATGTATATGGACGAGACATCCCCTTATTTTATTGTATTGCATGAATCCCTTCAGGTAGAGTTCCTAATTTTATTAGAGGTTAAGAAAGAAATCTCGATGCTCCTTGTACTTTCTTACCCACAGTGGAAAAACCCCAGCAAAATGTGATAACGGTCAAAATCTATATGAGTTGTAAGTATTTCACAATCACATGGATCTTGCATTTCTAAATGAGTTTTCATTTTAGTTGGTGCATGCATCATATGACATGTATATGATAAAAAAATGGTTATTCATGAGTGGATATATATGATTTTGTGCTAAGGTGTTGTAATTTGTAGTGGAGTTACTCATGTTCATATGGCTAGGAAGACAAAAGAGGAATGTGTTCAGATACATGCAATGGCTCATTTGTAAAGAAGAGAGGATGTCAATGCCACTTTATAGTGAATGTAAAGAATAAGGACCCTAACATAGCAATACTTTCATACAACACATATGAGCACGAAGATGAGGAAGGATGGCCTTGTCATGGAAGACTTAACAAGTCTGGGGGGCTAGGTCCTTGTGTAAACCTAGGTTGTTGAGAGAAATAGTCTCTTTTGTAGAAAATTGCTTCTTTATGGAAGTGTCAATTGATGTTGTATATCAAAATCACATTGAACAATATGTTGACATGGATGTGGAAGATTGTGATAGAGATTTTTTCTTGACTAGAAAATATGTTGCAAATATTTATAACCGCTTGATGAAGGGAAAATATCAACTTGACAAGAAAGATGAAATGAGTGTTAACCTCTAGTATCATAAACGACTAGATGAATTTTATTTTATTTTAGAAGCCTCATGGCATTCAAACTAGATGGATATTGGAGAGAATGGTCAAACTATCTCATGATAGTTTAATAGGAATGGATTCAACTTTCAGTACCAATAAATATGGGGTAAGGTGAATTTGAATGATTCATTAATAAATGATTGTTTGGGTTGTGATTCATTGTGATTGATAGCTTAAAATTTGACTTTGAGTTTTATTGAATATTGCAATATCAATTGTACACACTTTTGGCCTTTGACGACCAACAAAGTAGGGTACCAGTTGCATGGGTTGTGACATCGCAAAATACATCATTGGATATTGTGAAATGGTTGAAGCCACTAATGGACATGTTTTATCAATTTTGATTTGATTGGAAAGTCAATACATTCATGGTTGATGATGCATTGGGAAAAATCAATGCTTTGAGGTAAATTTCATTTGATTTTTTTGTCACTTGTATTTATTTTGTAAGATTATCTCACATAAATGCATTGAATCCTACAGGAGGTCCACACAGTGTTGAGTGATATTGTGTATTTGGCATGTATGGAGGGCATGGAAAAAAATATATATATGTTGTCCTCTACTTTAGAGAAAGAAAATGTTATGCTCAACAAGTTAAGTTATATTGTGAACTCTTGCCCCAATGTTGAATCAGTGGTCGATCATGTGGATAATTTTTTCATTGATTTTTCAAAAGAGAAAAATTATTGGATTATTTTCATAGCGCTTGGGTTACGGGTAATAAGATTTGTAAGTTCACATACTCTACTTTGTTGTTTTTATTTTTCCTCTTCCATAAATATTCTCTTTGCACTAACTTAGTTCTTTCAATTAGGGATGTGGGTTAAAGGTTGTTTTGATTTTCGTCATGCAAATCAAGAGATGAATAATTATGTGGAGGCATACCATAGCTTATTGAAGTCTAAATTTATATATGATCGAAGAAATAAATGTTCCTATAGAATGGATCAGTTTCTATATATGTTGTTGATACATGTAGAACCGTATTATAGATTCAAAGACATTTTGAAAGAACAAGGATATTTGAATAACCACAAGAAGGAGAAGTTGTTTGAATCCTCAATGGAGAAAGCTAGAAGCATTCCAGATGTTGATTTTTGGCCCCATGAAAGCATATCACATTCATACTCAGTGAGGAGTCAAACCGATCATGACAAAAAATACCTTGTGACTTGCTATCGCAAGAATTTTATGGTGTGCAAATATCCATGGTATTTTCGTGGAAACACCTGAAATCATACCATAAAGGTGGAGTGGTTGTACTTCCTTTTGAAGGGTTTGGAGCCATCATTGGATCAGAATGCAGAGCCTAATATATTTGATGGTGCAACACCTGATGCATTCAACGATCCTCCCAAGATAATTATGGAGACATCAATGATTGATGCAAATGTTGACATGACTCTTGTGGCCATTGGAATTGTTGATCAAGATGATGAGGCACTTCGATTGGCTAGGGAGGAATTGTTAGGATACCTAGATGTGCTTCGAAATAGTCCTCCCGCTAATTTAACCAACACCCGAGAGATGGTGGACCTAATTAAAAGGATGTTGGATGAGGCCAATAATCGACACATATTGGATTTTAATTTCGCACTTGGTTTGAGTGATTTTGAGTCATATCTCAAGTGAAAGAAGAGTTTCCTCAACCCTACAAATAGAGAAGAAACAAAAGAAACAGAGTTTTAGAAATTGATTTAGATGTCAATTCCTATTAATAAGAAACCATTTTAGTTTGAATCTTCTAATAGACATGGATGTCCTTGCTCAAATAATGCATCTCTTGTTGTCCCTGGTAAGTTAGATTGAGTGAGAAGATTTCTTTGTTTTAGGATTTTTTGTGTACCCATCCTCATTTATGACTTGAAGTGTTATGATGTTTATAGATGTGCAACATTTTGTAGTTGTGGCTTCAACTTGAGAACGTAGATAGATGCAATTCCATTCTAGTTCTCCTACTATGCAAGGTGTATTTGATGTAACCAAATTTTGGATACTTGTAATGTAATTTATTTTGATGCTATTATGGAATCTGACCAAAATTGTATCGTTATATTATAGGTGCACAAGCTTCTCCCGTTGATGTTCCTCCTCTAGAACATGTTGGGCCAATTGACAACTCTTCAGTTTTTAATGTCAAATGTTTGTCAGATAGGATGTTTTCATACCTTTGTAATATTGGGTGTCATAGATTTGCTCTCAATTTTATTTTTATTACTATATTGGATGTTGTTAACCCAATGTAATGATGTTGACTATATATATTATCGGTAATTGTAGAAGGAAAATACTTTCTGGCATTGAATTTTGAAGAAAAGGCTTTGCAATTGTTCTATTTTGAGGTAAGTTTACATAGTTTGAATAAACTTATTCCCTTATTGTTGTTTCCTTCTAGTAAATTGTACAAATCCCATTGGTTAGCCTGACCTTAGCAAGTCTAGATTTTGATATTAATATATTTGTTGTTAGGAATTAGTAAATAATTATTTAGATAACTTGTAAAATAGTTAAGCTTTAATTGTGATTGCAAATGTTAAGAGATTTTCAATGAAAAACATCAAAAATTAATTTTCAGTATACTATTTTATCTTTTTTTTTGTTATTTAGTGAGTATATTGTGTTTTAGCTAATCAACTTGTTATGTTGTTTGAATATTTATGTAGAGCATGTTTTTTCTAACCCTATTTAATTATTTTTATTATATTTGCAGGTATGTATCTTTGCATAGGGAGAGAAGATATGCATTTCGTCTGACTATAATTTTATGTTTTCCAACATTTAAAGTACAAATGGAAGCATATTCATATTCCTCTTTTTGTTGTATTTGCAGAGGAAGTTGTATCATTCATAGAGGAATTATCACAAGAATATGGTGAATAACTTCATGGAAATGCATAATATCTAGAAAATTTGTCCTCCAGGGGAAAGTGTGGAAGAAAGGATTAGAGTTTGGTACTCTTGTGAAAATCAGAAGAATATTTTAGAAGGTGAACCTCAAGATGTCCCTCCATATTCAAAACATGTATTAAAATTCTTAAGAAAGGGTAAGGCTTGGAGACCACCATCATATCTAATCAAAATGGCTACATATTTTAAATATCAAGGTGTGACTGATATTTTCTACCCTCCTTATCAAAAAAAGAATCTAGCTACTGCAAAATTTGACAACAAAGGTGTTCTAAAATTAAATGCACCCAATCATGTGTGCATATGATTGGTTGTACCATGAAAATGTACATACTGTTTACTTTAGAATAATGAGATAAAGGTTTTTCAAGTAGTCTTGTAATCAATTATAGATGAGTATAATATTTTTAAAACCAACATGTTAAGGCTTTTATTTTGTTGAAATGTTTCTTCTTTTAATCATTACATGGAGAAAGCTATAAAACTTGCATGGATCCTTGGAATTGATACCATACACTTTTTTACTGGAGAGTGACATGGGATGTTAATATGGGAGTCCCATGGGTTGTAAATCACACAGGGAAAACAATAAGTTTTATTGCATATTTATATGTTGTTTCTATTTTCATATGCATATGGATTTGAAGATGTTATCTTGTAATTGATATTGACAATTGGATTTAAATTACATCAAGAACCACACCTATTATTTTTCAACCATTCTAACATTATGATTGACTCCACATAAATCTTGGCCCACACAAATTGATGATATATATCCATCCACCCTCAAAATTTATTAAAAAAAAAAAACATTTTCCTAACCCCATACTCATATTAGAAATTGTAGAATATCAACAAATTTGATAGATTGCTAACCCTACTACATGACCCATCATGGTTTTCTATATGCATATAATGTCAAACTCAACATGCAAGAACCTTCTATTGATAGCTAGAAACAATCATTACATATGTTTCCTACTGGTATTGGTTGGAGGCCAACCCCAAACAACAATGATGACCCACAACCTAATGTTCAAATGATCCCTTCTACAGCTTGATTATTTTGTTTGTGTATTTGTGCTTGAGCCAAGGGTCATGTTTGTCTCAATTTCATGTAAACTGTATTTTTTGTATAGTTGTAGGGATAATTACACAATGCATCCAATAGTCACAAGCCAATTTTCTTACTCTATATGTTCATCCTCTAAACCCTTAATGATCAAATTGATCACACTGAACAATTACCCCTTACGATCTGGTGTGAAATCCTTCTTGACAGATTTAAATTTCGAAATTAGAACCCCATACTCATATTAGAAATTGTAGAATATCAACAAATTTGATAGATTGTTAACCCTACTACATGACCCATCATGGTTTTCTATATGCATATAATGTCAAAATCAACATGCAAGAACCTTCTATTGATAGCTAGAAACAATCATTACATATGTTTCCTACTGGTATTGGTTGGAGGCCAACCCCAAACAACGATGATGACCCACAACCTGATGTTCAAATGATCCCTTCTACAGCTTGATGATTTNGTACATACTTCTGGGGTGTAAATACTTCATGGGGTATAAACACGGCTGAAAGTAAAATACCTCTGAATCAAGAAGATAATCAGGCTCCACAACCAACATGTCTCAATTGGTCAATGCTCAATTTTATATTTTGTTCATTCCAATGCTAAAGCCAAAGACCTGGAAGAAATCAATTTGGATGTTATTGAGCTCAAGATGCATGATCCTTTAGAAATTATTAGTAAACATTGTTCATAAGTGGGATGGGAAAGAGTTATTCATGAAGAAACTATCTTCGATAATGTTTATAAAGGAGTTCAATCATACAATGAAGTGTTGACAAGAATTCAAGCACTTCCAGAACAACAACAAGATGAGTTTTTGAAGTTCTAGGCTCATAGAAGGAGTTGTTTGCCCAATATTTTACATGGAATGGAATCATAAAACACTATAAATAAAGAAAAACAACCTCATAAAGGAGATAAACCTATTAATAATATCTCTAATCCTTTAAATTAAGAATTTTCAAGTCCAACATTAAACACAATGAGAGATGGAAGAGAAATCTCAAAGAAATATACAACAGGTACATAAAAGGGGTTACAGACTAAAAGTGGTTCTTGTGAAGATCTGATTAAATATTATGCATTATTTTAGAAATTTCTTGAATTGCGACATATTAATCCAGAAGTGCAAGACACTGTGCAAATTATTAGTCTTTAAATACTCCAGCAAAAGAGGTGGCTTCACAGATACAATCTACAACTCTTGGTTCTCCTATTCCATTCCTCACACCTTTGTCTTCTATTTCTGGAAACCTAAGTACAAAAATAATTTATGTAGATGATGTTGAACCTATTGAATTAGAGAAAATGCCCTCATCCAATTTCCTTTTCAAAAAAATGAAAAGCAGTGGTTCAAGGAAGGATTTCTAAAAAGGAGAAATCATTTGTTAAAAAATAGAAGATGTTGTTTGATGGCCAAGGTCGAAACGACATTGAACTTCCATAAAACCTTGCTGGCTCTATAGAGGCATTTGCTTCTGCAAATTCATGGTTTGTAGGTAATATTTTTCAACCAGTAAAACAAAAATATCAATTAATAAAGCAACTGCAAGATCAACTAGTGCAGACTCAAGATTCAATTGAAGAACAGGTAAAGTCCAAGACAATTTCCATACAACAACAATACCAACAACTTGTTTCAGAATTTGAAGAGAAATTTAAGGTAAACTCTCAAGATTTAGACGAACTTAAAAGTTCTTTATCTCAGAAAGAAGAGGGAATCGACCAAATTCAAACTTGTTCCAAACAAGATGAAGATAAATTAATAGATGTCTCCTTATTTAAGATACAAACTTTAGAAGTTAATGAAATATTACGTAAATCTCATGAAGAATTTGGTAAAAGTTTGGACATAATTCAGAAAAAAAATATTATCATCAATGATTCCTTGAAAGTCATTATTGGTAGAAAAAGTGGTTTAAGTGTTGCTAAACACAAAGTTAGAGAACTTATATCTTGGAAACAAAATTAGAGTGTTCTTGGCTTTATAAAGTTTTTTTGAGAAAGAACAAATGAGAAGTGAGACAACTTTTAAAACTTGGGAACATCATATTGAAGAGAGTAAAAAATTGGAAAAAGAGTTTAAAGCTTCTTGTTTAAGTGCTCTATTGTCTATTGAAGATAAAATGGAAGAGATTGACCTTGGTGAAGTTCACTTATTTCTTGAAACGATCAAAGTGGGAGAACTTGCACAAAGTTTAAAAGAAAAAAAGGGAAAAATACAAGGAATATATTCAAAAGATAAAATTTGTGACTTTACCCTTTATGGATTATTTCCTGGTTAAACCAATTCAACAAGTTCATGCTACTCAAAGGGAAGCGAAGAAAATGCAGAATAGTTTGTCTGTGGTGGATAGTAAAGCCTTTAACTTTGAGTTTAATGCCACAATAGGAAGTCCAAAGTTTTTAACTAAATTGTTAAAAACCCATGCACAAAACAGGGAGAGACAAACAACATAAGTCCAACCAAACGAAAGATAAGATACAACTTCCTCATTCAGCAAATGAAAATGAAGCATTAAAGTAGAAGAACGAGAAGAATCTAGAACCTGGACGAGTGTATAAAGTGGAGAAGATTTACTTTATTTTGTGATGTAATATATTTCATTTTTAGGTTCAATATGTTTCATAGTACCTAGGAAGTAGGATCTCAACCACTTATGGTTAGAGATCAGATTTTGTATAAAAGAATGTCAAAAACATTTCAGAAGGGTTTTTGTCTGAGTATGTAATTGTTGATAATTTTGATGATACAATCATTTTCAGAGAAAGAGGAATTCTGATATTTTGTTTAGTCGATCTCGTGTCTTCTTGTGTTATCATTTTTTTAAATGTGTAGTTCCCTTTACTACAACTTTAAAAAAAGGTTTCCATTTGTGTTATGAATTCTCACAATTAAGTAACACTTCTGCTATGAGGGGTTATTTAAAGCTATGATCAAGGTACATTTTTCCCATTGGTTTACTGTGAGTAGACTAAGACCTGCGCTTAATTTCAATAGCTCATTTGGTATTGTCTAATTCATAATATAAACCATAATGATGAGTTTCTTTCATCTATCTTAAAAAAGGAGTGGGATTTATCTTTAATCGATACCTTATTCATTCTTTAGATTTTGTTTTTCTCAAATTCTTCCCTCTTATTTAAATGATTTAAATTGATTCATTAAAAAAGATGATTCCCCTAGGAACTATGACCTATGGAGAGAACTATGACCCTAGGAACTATGACCTGTGGAGGGAACTATGACCCTAGGGAACTATGACCCGTGGGAACTATGAACTGTGGAACTATGACCCTAGTGAACTATGACTTGTGGAACTATGACCCCAGGGAACTATGACCCTAGCGAAATATGACCTGTGGAAGTATGACCACTGGAAATATGACCCTAGGGAACTATGAATTGTGGAAATATGAACCTAGGAACTATGACTTGTGGAACTATGACCCTAGGAACTATGACCGCTAGAAATATGAGCTTTGGAACTATGACCTGTGGAATTATGACTGCTGGAACTATGACCCTAGGGAACTATGACCCTAATAACTATGACATGTGGAACTATGACCCTAGGAACTAGGACTCATGGAACTATGACCACTGGAACTATGACCCGTGGAACTATGACTTGTGAAACTATGACTGATGGAACTATGACCTGTGGAACTATGACAGTAGGAACTATGACTTGTGGAACTATGACCTATGGAACTATGACTATGGTTGAGATAATGGTTTGCACAATAAGAGATTTAAGTTGAAATATTAATAATGCTCTTCTTTTCATGTTTATAAATATTTATAATATATTTTAATATTTATAAAATATTTTAATAAATTAATTTTTATATTAAAAATTAAATATTGAATGGGAATAATTGTTTTAATTATATATAATCAAAACTTTGTTAATCCATTCTAAACTTTGTTAATCCATAAACTGGTTATTATTTCATTGTTCTTTTTTCACTTTACATGGTTAACATTTTTTTTTATATTGTTTAGCTACATTCATTCTACTTAATGGTATAACTTGAACTTGATTAATACTTGGTGAATATTTTTCTAAATACATGTTTATTTTAGGGATTTTTATTGATTTTACTATAACTGGTGGAACTATTAAACCCTAAACTCTGTGTCTTATTGTGTGTGAACTAGTTACAAAATTATGGTGCGTGGTAATTATCGTAAAGAAGATGTGTAAAGGATTGTTAATCATCCTTGGATCAATGATCCCTATTATTATTTCTTTGGTAGGGTCATAAACTAATTGGTGTTGCAGGCTTATAAACCCTAGAAATCCTTGTGATCATACACAGACACCATCGAATTGGGATCCATTAATTTGAGCTCTCAGATCATATCCTTCACGAACACACAAGAGGGTTGATCCAACACTGTCAGATTTGAACAGGAGCGAAATCAACGATGGATATCAACATGCGCACCATGAAGTTGTGAGGTAAATAACGATTGAGGAAAGAACACTTTTAAATCTAAATTATTCGTTCATAGTGTCGACGTGTCGTAATTCCGTCGACGCGCATTATGAAGACCCGTTAACCCACCTTCAACTTATATCGCACAAGATGTTCATCTCAACTCATGACTATGTTGTGACCGTCGATTCAAGAGAAGGTAAAAGAGCTAAACAAGCTCATCGCTCAATCACTTCCCATGGTCATATGTTTGTAAAGATCCTAGGTGCTTATGCTGGTGGAGTTTACACACATATCAAAATTTAACTCTGTCAAGAAGGATTTCACACCAGATCGTAAGGGGTAATTGTTCAGTGTGATCAATTTGATCATTGAGGGTTTAGAGGATGAACATATAGAGTAAGAAAATTGGCTTGTGACTATTGGATGCATTATGCAATTATCCATACAACTATACAAAAAATACAATTTGCATGAAATTGAGACAAACATGACCCTTGTCTCAAGCACAAACACACAAACAAAATCATCAAGTTGCAGAAGGGATCATTTGAACATCAAGTTGTGGGTCATCATCGTTGTTTGGGGTTGGCCTCCAACCAATACCAGTAGGAAACATATGTAATGATTGTTTCTAGCTATCAATAGAAGGTTCTTGCATGTTGAGTTCGACATTATATGCATATAGAAAACCATGATGGGTCATGTTGTAGGGTTAATAATCTATCAAATTTGTTGATATTCTACAATTTCAAGTTTTATGTGGAGTCAATCATAATATCAAAAAGGTTGAAAAATAATAGGTGTAAGATTATCACTCTATGGTTCTTGATGTAATTTGAATCTAATTGTCAATATCAATTACAAGATAAAATCTTCAAATCCATATGCATATGAAAATAGAAACAACATATAAATATGCAATTAAACTTATTGTTTTCCCTGTGTGATTTATAACCCATGGGACTCCCATATTAACATCCCATGTCACTCTCTAGTAAAAAAGTGTATGGTATCAATTCCAAGGATCCATGCAAGTTTTATAGCTTTCTCCATGTAATGATTAAAAGAAGAAACATTTCAACAAAATAAAAGCCTTAACATGTTGGTTTTAAAAATATTATACTCATCTATAAGTGATTACAAGACTACTTGAAAAACCTTTATCTCATTATTCTAAAGTAAAAAGTATGTACATTTTCATGGTACAACCAATCATATGCACACATTACTGGGTGCATTTAATTTTAGAACATCTTTGTTGTCAAATTTTGCAGTAGCTAGATTCTTTTTTTGATAAGGAGGGTAGAAAATATCAGTCACACCTTGATATTTAAAATATGTAGCCATTTTGCTTAGATCTGATGGTGGTCTCCAAGCCTTACCCTTTCTTAAGAATTTTAATACATGTTTTGAATATGGAGGGACATCTTGAGGTTCACCTTCTAAAATATTCTTCTGATTTTCACAAGAGTACCAAACTCTAATCCTTTCTTCCACACTTTCCCCCGGAGGACAAATTTTCCAGATATTATGCATTTCCATGAAGTTATTCACCATATTCTTGTGATAATTCCTCTATGAATGATAATACAACTTCCCCTACAAATACACCAAAAAGAGGAATATGAATATGCTTCCATTTGTACTTTAAATGTTGGAAAACATAAAATTATAATCAGACGAAATGCATATCTTCTCTCCCTATGCAAAGATGCATACCTGCAAATATAATAAAAATAATTAAATAGGGTTAGCAAAAACATGCTCTACATAAATATTCAAACAACATAACAAGTTGATTATCTAAAACACAATATACTGACTAAATAGCAAAAAAAGAAGATAAAATAGTATACTGAAAATTAATTTTTGATGTTTTTCATTGAAAATCTCTTAACATTTGCAATCACAATTAAAGCTTAACTATTTTACAAGTTATCTCAATAATTATTTACTAATTCCTAACAACAAAGATAACAATATCAAAATCTAGACTTGCTAAGGTCAGGCTAACCAATGGGATTTGTACAATTTACTAGAAGGAAACAACAATAAGGGAATAGGTTTATTCAAACTATGCAAACTTACCTCAAAATAGAACAATTGCAAAGCCTTTTCTTCAAAATTCAACGCCAGAAAGTATTTTCCTTCTACAATTACCTATAATATATATAGTCAACATCATTACATTGGGTTAACAACATCCAATATAGTAATAAAAATAAAATTGAGAGAAAATCTATGACACCCAATATTACAAATGTATGAAAACATCCTATCTGACAAACATTTGACATTAAAAACTGAAGAGTTGTCAATTTTCCCAACATGTTCTAGAGGAGGAACATCAATGAGAGAAGCTTGTGCACCTATAATATAACGATGCAATTTTGGTCATATTCCATAATAGCATCAAAATAAATTACATTACAAGTATCCAAAATTTGGTTACATCAAATACACCTGGCATAGTAGGAGAACTAGAATGGAATTGCATCTATCTATGTTCTTGAGTTGAAGCCACAATTGAAAAATGTTGCACATCTATAAACATCATAACACTACAAGTAATAAATGAGGATGGGTACACAAAAAATCCTAAAACAAATAAATCTTCTCACTCAATCTAACTTACCAGGGACAACAAGAGATGCATTATTTGAGCAAGGACATCCATGTCTATTAGAAGATTCAAACTAAAATGGTTTCTTATTAATAGGAATTGACATTTAAATCAATTTCTAAAACTCCGTTTCTTTTGTTTCTTCTCTATTTGTAGGGTTGAGGAAACTCTTCTTTTGCTTGAGATATGACTCAAAATCACTCAAACCAAGTGTGAAATTAAAATCCAATATGTGTCGATTATTGGCCTCATCCAACATCCTTTTAATTAGGTCCACCATCTCTCGGGTGTTGGTTAAAGTAGCGGGAGGACTATTTCAAAGCATATCTAGGTATCCCAACAATTCCTCCCTAGCCAATCGAAGTGCCTCCTCATCTTGATCAACAATTCCAATGGCCACAAGAGTCATGTCAACATTTGCATCAATCATTGATGTCTCCATAATTATCTTGGGAGGATCGTTGAATGCATCAGGTGCTGCACCATCAAATATATTAGGCTCTGCATTCTGATCCAATGATGGCTCCAAACCCTTCAAAAGGAAGTACACCCACTCCACCTTTATGGTATGATTTCAGGTGTTTCCACGAATAGACCATGGATATTTGCACACCATAAAATTCTTGCGATACCAAGTCACAAGGTATTTTTTGTCTTGATCGATTTGACTCCTCACCAAGTATGAATGTGATATGCTTTCATGGGGCCAAAAATCATCATCTGGAATGCTTCTAGCTTTCTCCATTGAGGATTCAAACAACTTCTCCTTCTTGTGGTTATTCAAATATCCCCGTTCTTTCAAAATGTCTTTGAATCTATAATACGGTTCTACATGTATCAACAACATATATAGAAACCGATCCATTCTACAGGAACATTTATTTCTTCGATCAGATATAAATTTGGACTTCAATAAGCTATGGTATGCCTCCACATAATTATTCATCTCTTGATTTGCATGACGAAAATCACGACAACCTTTAACCCACATCCCTAATAGAAATAACTAAGTTAGTGCAAAAAGAATATTTATGGAAGAGGAAAAATAAAAAAAACAAAGTAGAGTATGTGAACTTACAAAGCTTATTACCCACAACCCAAGCGCTATGAAAATAATCCAATAATTTTTCTCTTTTGAAAAATCAATGAAAAAATTATCCACATGATCGACCACTGATTCGACATTGGGGCAAGAGTTCACAATATAACTTAACCTGTTGAGCATAACATTTTCTTTCTCTAAAGTAGAGGACAACCTATATATATTTTTTTCCATGCCGTCCATACATGCCAAGTACACAATATCACTCAACACTGTGTGGCCCTCCTGTAGGATTCAATGCATTTATGTGAGATAATCTTACAAAATAAATACAAGTGACAAAAAAATCAAATGAAATTTACCTCAAAGCATTGATTTTTTCCAATGCATCATCAACCATGAATGCATTAACTTTCCAATCAAATCAAAATTGATAAAACATGTCCATTAGCGGCTTCAACCATTTCAAAATATACAATGATGTATTTTGCGATGTCACAACCCACGCAACTGGTACCCCACTTTGTTGGTCGTCAAAGGCCATAAGTGTGTACAATTGATATTGCGATATTCAGTAAAACTCAAAGTCAAATTTTAAGCTATCAATCACAATGAATCACAACCCAAACAATCATTTATTAATGAATCATTCAAATTCACCTTACCCCATATTTATTGGTACTGAAAGTTGAATCCATTCCTATTAAACTATCATGAGATAGTTTGACCATTCTCTCCAATATCCATCTAGTTTGAATGCCATGAGGCTTCTAAAATAAAATAAAATTCATCTAGTCATTTATGATACCATAGGTTAACACTCATTTCATCTTTCTTGTGAAGTTGATATTTTCCCTTCATCAAGCGGTTATAAATATTTGCAACATATTTTCTAGTCAATAAAAAATCTATATCACAATCTTCCACATCCATGTCAACATATTGTTCAATGTGATTTTGATATACAACATCAATTGACACTTCCATAAAGAAGCAATTTTCTACAAAAGAGACTATTTCTCTCAACAACCTAGGTTTACATAAGGACCTAGTCCCCCAGACTTGTTAAGTCTTCCATGCCAATGCCATCCTTCCTCATATTCGTTCTCATATGTGCTGTATGAAAGTATTGCTATGTTAGGGTCCTTATTCTTTACATTCACTATAAAGTGGCATTGACATCCTCTCTTCTTTACAAATGAGCCATTGCATGTATCTGAACACATTCCTCTTTTGTCTTCCTAGCCATATGAACATGAGTAACTCCACTACAAATTACAACACCTTAGCACAAAATCATATATATCCACTCATGAATAACCATTTTTTTATCATATACATGTCAAGTCATAAGATGCATGCACCAAATAAAATGAAAACTCATTTAGAAATGCAAGATCCATGTGATTGTGAAATACTTACAACTCATATAGATTTTGACCGTTATCACTTTTTGCTGGGGTTTTTCCACTATGGGTAAGAAAGTACAAGGAGCATTGAGATTTCTTTCTTAACCTCTAATAAAATCAAGAACTCTACCTAAAGGGATTCATGCAATACAATAAAATAAAGGGATGTCTCGTCCATATACATCAATCCAGGTTAAATCTTTGCTAGAAAAGGTCGACTTGTATTTTGGGTCTTGGACCTCAAGCCCCATTATAATATTCCATTTTCTTTGTCTACCCATTTTGTATGGATACCTAAAAACAACATTTTCTCAAGGGTTAGACAACCAATATTTTACAATCGCAAATTTAGAACAAATAGAGAATCAATATTTTACAATCACGATGAATGCATAATGCAAAGAGAACAATGTTTTTACAATAAGGGATGATGAATTTTAGAGACCCATAGAACACCATATTCAGGTAGCAAGGTTGTTTTGCAGTTTGACAGTGGATCCACAGTGAAAACAATTTTTTATGGGAGCAGACGTGGAATTGAACCTTATGCTATATAGGTCTCTCCAGATGGAGAATTGTTTGTACTAGACTCTTTAAAGAACAATATTCTTAGAGTGACTCCTCCATTATCACATTATATGTGTGTCCACTTAAAATTAGGTCTTCCAATTTTATTTTAGAAATATTATGATAACGTTCATAGTATCTTTATCATTGACCTAGGTTTTATTTTCGAAATACATAAAAGAATGATACATTTATTCCCACTTTTGAGTTCCCATGAATTTGTTTTATTTGTTTTCTGCAGATAACAAAGCTCGATTTGCTAGTTTGAGGTAGCAACAAGTCCTTGAGTCTCGACCTGCAAGGAGAAGGAGCAACCAAAATTTTATGGACAATTATAGGTCTATTGGATAGTCTCTTGAGGGTTGGAATATGTATGTTATAGTCAATAGTTTTAGGCAGATTTGAGGCTGTTACAATACTGTTATAGCCAGTCAAGAGGGAAATTTTGAGGGCTGAACAACTAGCAGTTTTGAGGGCCGAAGGCAAGGCATGCAGTACAACATTATGCATCTCAAATAAAAAAATCAACCCTTGTCATTGCACAAACAAAAACTTCCAAGTCATTGATTTTACATNAACTATGACCGCTGGAATTTTGACCTATGGAACTATGACCTGTGGATATATGACCACTAGAACTATGACCTGTGAAACTATGACCCTAGGGAACTATGACCTATGGAACTATGACCTATGAAACTATGACTTTAGGGAACTATGAATTGTGGAACTATGACCCTAGGGAACTTGGAACTATGGAAATATGACCCTAGGTAACTATGTCTTGTCGAACTATGACCTATGGAACTATGACCCTAGGGAATTATGAATTGTGGAACTATGACCCTAGGAAATATAACCTGTGGAACTATGACCCTAGGGAACTATTACCTGTGGAACTATGACCCTAGGGAACTATGAACTATGGAATTATGACTCTAGGGAATTATGGCATGTGGAACTATGACCTATGGAACTATGACCTGTGGAACTATGACACGTGGAAGTATGACTTGTGGAACTATGACCTGTGGAACTATGACCTCTGGAAATGTGACATGTGGAACTATGACCTATAGAAATATGACCTCTAGAACTATGACTTGTTGAACTATGACCTCTGTAACTATGACCTGTGGAACTATGACCTATGAAACTATGAACCTAGGGAACTATGAACTGTGGAACTATATCCCTAAGAACTATGACCTGTGGAACTATAAATTGTGGAACTATGACCCTAGGATCTATGACCCTAGGAAATATTACCTGTGGAACTATGACATGTGGAACTATGGCCTATGGAACTATGACCTGTGGAACTATGACAATTGGAACTATGATCTGCGGAACTATAACCTCTAGAACTATGACATGTGGAAATATGATCTGTGGAACTATGACCTCTAGAACTATGACTTGTGGAACTATGAACTATGGAACTATGACCCTAGGGAACTATGACCTGTGGAATTATGACCTGTGTGACTATGACCAGTGAAACTATGACCCTAGGCAACTATGAATTGTGGAACTATGACCCTAGGAACTATGACCTGTGGAAATATGACTTGTGGAACTATGACCCTAGGAACTTTGACCTGTCGAACTATGAAATGTGGAACTATGACCTATGGAACTATGACCCTAGGGAACTATGACATGTGGAACTATGACCCTAGGGAACTATGAACTGTGGAACTATGACCCTGGGGAACTATGGCCTGTGGAACTGTGACCTAGGGAACTATGAACTATGGAACTATAACCCTAGGAACTATGACCTATGGAACTATGACCCTAGGGAACTATGAACTGTGGAACTATGACCCTAGGGAACTATGGCCTATGGAAATATGACCTATGGAACTATGACCTGTGGAACTATGACATGTGGAACTATGATGTATGGAACTATGACTCATGGAACTATGACCTGTTGAACTATTACCTCTGGAACTATGACCTTTGGAAATATGACCTATGGAACTATGACATGTGGAACTATGACCTCTAGAACTATGACTTTTGGAACTATGACCTGTGGAACTATGACCCTAGGGAACTATTATTTATGGAACTATGACTTGTGAAAGTGTGACCCTAGGGAACTATGAACTATGGAACTATGACCCTAGGAACTATGACCTGTGGAACTATGACTTGTGGAACTATGACCCTAGGAACTATGACACGGGACCTATGACCTGTGGAACTATGGTCTGTGGAACTATGACCCTGGGAACTATGACATGTGGAACTATGACCTGTGGAACTATGACCTGTGGAACTATGACCTATAGAACTATGACATGTGGAACTATGACCCTAGGGAACTATGACCTATGGAACTATGACCTATGGGACTATAACCTGTGAAACTATGACCCTGGGGAACTATGACATGTGGAACTATGACTTGTGGAACTATGACCCTAGGAACTATGACCTGTGGAACTATGACATGTGGAATTATGACCTGTGGAACTATGGCATGTGGAAGTATGACCCTAGGAACTATGAGTTGTGGAACTATGACCTCTAGAACTATGATTTTTTGAACTTTGACCCTAGGAACTATGACCTATGGAACTATGACTTGTGTAACTATGACCTATGGAACTATGACATGTGGAACTATGACCTATGACCTGTGGAACTATGGCATGTGGAAGTATGACCCTAGGAACTATGACCTGTGGAACTATGACCTCTAGAACTATGATTTGTTGAACTATGACCCTAGGAACTATGACCTATGGAACTATGACTTGTGTAACTATGATCTATGGAACTATGACCTATGGAACTATGACTCGTGGAACTATGACCTGTGGAACTATGAATTGTGGAACTATGACCCTAGGAACTATGACTTGTGGAACTATGACCTCTAGAACTATGACTTGTGGAACTATGACCCTAGGAACTATGACTTGTGGAACTATGACCTATGGAACTATGACCCTAGGAACTATGACATGTGGAACTATGACCTGTGGAACTATGACCTGTGGAACTATGACCTGTGGAATTATGACCTGTGGAACTATGATCTATGGAACTATGACCCTAGGAACTATGACCTGTGGAACTATGACCTCTAGAACTACGAATTGTGGAACTATGACCCTGGGAACTATGACATGTGGAACTATGACCTCTAGAACTATGGTATGTGGAAATATGACCTATGGAACTATGACCCGTGGAACTATGACCTCTGGAACTATGACCTCTGGAACTATGACTTGTGGAACTATGACTAGTGGAACTATGACCTGTGGAACTATGACCTGTGAAACTATGACCTATGGGACTATGAACTACGACTTGTGGAATTATGAACTGTCATAGTTCCACAAGTCATAGTTCCAGAGGTCGTAGTTCCACCATTCATAGTTCCACAAATCATAGTTCCACAGGCCATAGTTCCATAGGTCATAGTTCAACAGTTCAATTTAATATGAAAAGAAAAACATGATTATCACTTTCAAATTTAAAATTTTTCAATTTCACATATTGTATTTAAAAGTTTACATTTTAAAAGAATATTATTTTATTTTTCCCAATACTAACTACAAAACAGTAGTAAAAAGTTTGCCACATTCTTGAGTTATACATGAAAGTTTATTTTTAGATAATATTATATTAAAATCAAAGGGAAAAAGATATCTACATGATTCTAAAATTTAAATATTATTTTAAAAAAATATTTTTTTAATTAGACAATATTTATATTTTAAAAAATATTACATTTTATTTAAAATTTTATTTTTTTAATTAGACATAAAATATTTATATCTTAAAAAATATTACATTTATTTTAATGATTAAAAAAAGTATTCACATCACTTTTAAATTTAAATATCACTTGAACTAATTAAACTAATATAATATAAGGCATTTTCAAATAAGTTTTATAAAGTTAAAACTAAGGCTAAAACATATATGAAGTTGTATTATTGTGTGGCAGGGTGCATGCAATATATAGCGTCGATCAAAAAGGAATGGTGAAATAAACAGTTTGTGCACAATAAAGTTGCACAACCTTTAAACGAAATATCATTGCGTATGTGATGTCATCCAACAAAAACCGCTCATGCCACACATCAAGCGGAAAGAAAATAGTGTGTTATAAGATACTACTCTCAAAACCACCTTTTGATTGCTCGTTGTGTAAAGAAAAATCACTGTTGGAAACCGTCGGTTTTGGTAATTAAATAAAGTGGGATAATTTAAGGGTCGTAGGATTTACTTTAATTCGCAAAGAAAAAACCTGCCCTTTCGAACCATTTTGTCACGGGTTTTCACGACTGTCATTGTGAGGGGATCGAGAAACACTTTCCAGCTAAAATGCCAACATTGTTACGGATTTCCTTTCCACAAAAGTCACGAGTAAGTGCTAAGATACCTTGTCCTTTTCCTGATTTTAAAATGTTGAGGCTTACAAAAAAAACAGGTTGAAACCCTGGTCGAGGTCAAAATAACTTTAGATGACATAGACTCTCAAATTTTTGATCCTAAAGTCTCATTCGATTTTTTCAAGCTACATAAATTGTCCCAGGCTAGATTTGTAAATCTAAATGACTTTTTTAACTCTTGGAGTTCAACCCTAGCTCGTTGTATCGTCTCACAAGTTTATAATTTTCTCAAACTCATACATTGGTGTGCACAAAGATATGTAGCATCTTCTAGAAGTTTTGTAACTAAAAATGGGACTGTGATATTTAAGGTTAGGGCCCAATCTATTTATCAGATGCTTAGGATTTCTAAATTCAACGATGGTCAGCCTATTAATGAAGATACCCTAGCCCTAAATTTTACACAATTAAATGTACAGGAGAGACAGTCCTTTGTTTGATATCTGATGAAATATGATACTGCAACCTTTCATGATCAAGAAATTTATCAAACCAATATGTTTTCCTCAAATGTACATGAAGTGATATGTATGATTTTTTCTATTCTAGGTTATGATTCTAGGTTATGATTCTGATGAAATTTTGGATAATGTTATTTTATGGTTTCTCATAGCAATTTTCTCTTCTACCCAAGTAATGGTCAAGTTCTATGTTGCACAGTTTATATCTGAAGCCATTGATGAATAGCTCAAGAATTTTCCTTTAAACAGTGTCATGGAAGCCATAGGTCATAGTGACCTGTGAAACTATGACCTATGGAACTATGAACTACGATTTATGGAATTATGAACTGTCATAATTCTACAAGTCATAGTTCCAGAGGTCATAGTTCCACAGGCCAGAGTTCCACAGGTCATAGTTCAACAGTTCAATTTAATATGAAAAGAAAAACATGATTATCACTTTCAAATTTAAAATTTTCCAATTTCACATATTGTATGTAAAAGTTTACATTTTAAAAAAATATTATTTTATTTTTCCCAATACTAACTACAAAACGGTTGTGAAAAGTTTGCCACATTCTTGAGTTATGCATGAAAGTTTATTTTTAGATAATATTATATTATAATCAAAGGGAAAAAGACATCTACATGATTATAAAATTTAAATATAATTTTTAAAAAATATTTTTTCAATTAGACAAAAAAAAATTATATTTTAAAAAAATATTTTTTTAATTAGGCATAAAATATTATATCTTAAAAAGTATTACATTTATTTTAATGGTTAAAAAAATATTCACACCATTTTTAAATTTAAATATCACTTTAACTAATTAAACTAATATAATATAAGGCAGGTTCATATAAGTTTTATAAAGTTAAAACTAAGGCTAAAACATATATGAAGTTGTACTATTGTGTGGCAGGGTGCGTGCAATACAGAGTGTCGATCAAAAAGGAATGGTGAACAAACAGTTTGTGCGCAATAAAGTTGCACAACCTTTAAATGAAATACCATTGTGTGTGTGTGATGTCATGCAGCAAAAATCACTCATGCCACACGTCAAGCAGAAACACAATAGTGTGTTATAAGATACTACTCTCAAAACCACCTTTTGATTGTGCGCTGTGTAAATCAAAATCATTGTTGGAAATCATCGGTTTTGGTAATTAAATAAAGTGGGATAATTTTAGGGCTGTAGGATTTGATTTAATTCACAAAGAAAAGTCATGCCCTTTCGAACCATTTTGTCACGGGTTTTCACAACTGTCATTGTTAGGGGATCAGGAAACACTTTCCAGCGAAAATGCCAACACTGTTATGGATTTCCTTTCCACCAAAGTCACGGGCAAGTGCTAAGGTACCTTTTCCTTTTCCTGATTTTAAAATGCCGAGGCTTACAAAAAAAACAGATTGAAACCCTAGCTGAGGTCGAAATAACTTTAGATGACATAGACTCTCAAATTTTCGATCCTAAAGTCTCATTCGATTTGTTCAAGCTACATAAATTGGCCCATACTATATGTTTAAATCTAAATGACTTTTTTAACTCTTGGAGTTCAAACCTAGCTCATTATATCGTCCCACAAGTTTATAATTTTCCCGAACTCATACATTGGTGTGCACAGAGATATGTAGTGTCTTCTAGAAGTTTTGTAACTAAAAATGGGACTATGTTATTTAATGTTAGGGCCCAATATATTTCTCAGATGCTTAGGGTTTCTGAATTCAACGATGGTCAGCCTATTAATGAAGATACGCTAGATCTAAATTTTACACAATTAAATGTACAAGAGCGACAGTCCTTTGTTTAATCTCTAATGAAATATGATAATGCAACCTTTCATGATCAAGAAATTTATCAAACCAATATGTTTTCCTCAAATGTACATGAAGTGATATGTATGATTTGCTCTATTCTAGGTTATGATTCTGATGAAATTGTGGATAATGTTATTTTAGGTTTTCTCAGAGCAATTTTCCCTTTTACCCAGTAATGTTCAAGTTATATGTTGCAGAGTTTATATTTGAAGCCATTGATGAATAACTCAAGAATTTTCCTTTAAACAGAGCCTTTTGTTTCCAATCATACATTGTTTACTTGCTCCTTTTTCAAAGACAAAAAGACTTCCATAACTTATACCTGGACACTGAAAATGAAGTCAGAGAGCTTTCTTCATTTATTAACTAGACTCCTATAATCAAAGTAAGCCTCAAAATGATGGTTTCTCTCTTTATATAAATTCATTTATGTCTAAAGTCTATTCACTTTTTCATGAACATGGTCCACCTAGAATTTTCCCTGAGATTAAAAAGTTGTTATATGAATCTTTTGAGACTAAATTAGGAGATTGGTTTATGTTTAAAGATTCTACAAAACTAAGATTATATGGTTCAGAAGTTAAACTTTTCAAACTTCCAAGTTTCCTAACTATGAGGATATTTTCTTTAGAATTTATAAGGCAAAGTCTTAATGTGAATGAGGTTCATTTCACTCCAAGGAAAAAGAAAACAAATTTTAAACCCAAAAAGGAGGTTGTGCCTTTCATTATGTATAGCAAGTCATCTTTACAAGTAGTGGAAATATTGCTCCAAGGATTGGGATTTGAACAAGGATATATTTGGCACTATGATCCTTTAGGGGTCATTAACAACAGAAGGGTGGAGTTGTATATTGCACCATATCAGCATCAAGGTAAACATGATTTAGAGCATATCATAAATATGAATACTTGGGAGGAGGTACAGAATCTTATTTGAGGACAGATACAAAAAGAGGTGTCAATTCCATCAATGAAAGAAGTAGATAGTGCCACACCTCTACCACAAGAAAAGACATTGAAGAGCAACTTCAATCCAGAACCGCATGATCTGGAAACAGAGGAAAGAAAATTCGACAAAAAATTCAAAGTTGAAGTAATCAATGTAGAGGATGAACTAGAAAAAGAAGCTCAACGTGAAACACAAACTATGGAAAAGATTCAAAAATAAGCTTTTTATTCAATAGATACTCCTCCATCAATATTTATGAAGCCACCAGGGGACGAGACAGTAGAAGTTAAACCACAGATTTTATTTGCAAAATTTGATGATATAAGAAACAAGAATGAAAAGGTTAAAGAACTTTGGAGTGAAAATTGAAACTGGATCATCTTGAAGCAAGATTGTTATCTAGAATAGATTATGAAAAAGGAAAGTTGAATTTGGAAATATTGAAATCATCTGGTCCAAGCATTCATGGACAAGACATCTATAAAGCAACCAATTTCTCTCTAAATCTTGATGATATTCCCTTAACATACAAAATGGGTTTGCATAATCAGACTGGGGATATGATCACAAGGGATATTATGAAGACTTCTCTTAGCCTACAAATATTGCAGAGAATGAATAGTCAGCTTAAGCAACAGCTGAAGCAAGAACAAACAAACTCAAGAGTGAAATAATTGAAAGTAGAAGATTTAGAGAGAATATTAGTTAAAATGAGAGATGATGCTACAAATGAATAACATGTTTAGAGGATGTTAAATGAAAAAGATAATGAAATATTCATTTTAAAGAAGAAATTAAAGATGTCAGATGTGGATCATGTACAAACCCCATAACTTTTGGTCATCCAAAAGGAGAAAGAAAGATTGATTGAAGTTATTGCAAGTTTGAATGAACATAACAGTTCTTTACATCAACAGGTTCAAGTACTCAAACAGGGAATTCCCTCATCATATTCAAGTGGAACACTAATAGGTATCTCAGAAGATTTAGTCAAAGCTTTAACTGATTTAAATATCAAATAAATTGAGGTAGAACAACTAAAGAAAAAAGTTTCAACTTATGAAACTGAGATTAATCTTTTGAGAGAAAATGTTAGAGAAAAAGAAATACAACTTAGGAAGTTGCAAGGATCAAAAGCAAAGTTACAAGAGGAATATGATACATTAAAGAATAAGTTGTCTAGAAAATCGTATTTAATGGGAGCACGTCATATAGTTTGGGATAAAATTATTGAACAGGTCAATAAGATGTGGAAATGTTTTATTATTATGGAGGAAGAGGTCAGTTTGGTCAAGAAAGTTGAAATTGATATTACAAAGGCCAAAAAGAATTGGGAGAGAAACCTCACGCTGCCAATAATATCATCATAAACCTTAAATCCATTGTAACATCACATTCTACCGAGCACACTTTTATTGACTTGTTATTTAAGGACACTTGCATGCAAGTGATCCGGTTATGGTATATTATGATTTTGTTTTGATTATGGGTCATATATGATGATGATGATGTGTTGTGACTTATTGTTATTTTAATGTATATATATTGGCAGATTTTATTGATGAGTTTTCATGAGTGTACAAGACACATGACAGGTTATGGATGATGATGGCATCAATAAACTTCCTTGGACTCCGAATTGAGTCAGCGAGTGGACTGTATTTGTTTGAGTATTTCATTTTACACACATGTGACATATGATTGATGATAGTATGATTTATGTATACGGATTATTGAAATTATTTTTGTCAGTGGATGCATGCTTAAAGATGCTTGATAATTCGACTCACATAAGAAGTAAAGGGGCCTTGCACAAAAACCAGACATTGAGGGAGAGGTGTGGCAGTGTCCATGTCACATCCTACTAGTACTTTTGTCGTGGCCTGAACGGTAGGTTAACGATTACCTAGTTCGAGAGGTCCATGATGTCGTGAGGGCGGAATGAGACAGTCTCTCACAAATATTTCTAAGGGGCGTGATATAAGGTGGAATCCTTATTCCTTAGAATCCCTTAGTCTCTCACAAGATCGATCGAATGGAGTGTTGACTCCAAGGGTCGGACAAACTTCCAAAACCAATCTAAGGCGAGTGGCACCCTTGAAGCACGGAGGTGCATCTTGAAGGGCATGTCTCGTAATTAAAAATTGAGTCAATAAATCTAGGTGGCCTAGAAAACATTGAATTGATTGAACCTTGTTAGAATAAAATAATTAATTAAACAGTAAATTATTAATTATAAAACCTAACAAAAGTCTAAGCCTAAGTCTAAGACTAAGTCTGAGTCTAAATTTAATTAAAGAACTAAATGAATTATGACACAAGTTAAAAGATTGAGAATATAATCAAACTCTAGGAAAAAGGGGAATAAAATTTAAAGGTGGGGTAAAATGCACATGTGTGTATGAAATTAACAAAATGAATTTTTAAAAATTGAAGAAATAATCATATGAGAGAGTAGGAGTACATTTGGAATAGAATCTTGAGTCAACCTACCACTAGTCTAACTAGAATAAGACTCCTAATCCAAATCTAACTAAGATCTAGTTAGGAGACACACATTAAATGAGAGCTTGGGGAACAAAGGGACAACTAGGAGCGAAAATAAGAACACATTGGGGAATGTGAGAGAAATTGGTTTTTTAAATAAAATAAAAATGGTAATTACTTGTGCAACTTGGGGAGAGTGTGACATAATTAATTTAATCTAAAAAGTTAATTATTTGTGCATGAGGACATGTGTCAGTGAAGAAATTTCTATCAAACAAATGGTGTAGAAGGGAAATGGATCTCACTCATTCTTGGTAATGTTATGCTATCAAAATTTTGTGGATTGTGTTTTACTTGTGAGAGTTCCTTGATTACGGTTTCTTGTTATATCTCTGGAAACTAAAACTTGGTATGCTCACTGTGAAGTTGATAATTTTCGACAAATTAAAAATAGTTGGTCATTGAAATTTGGTCATTGAAATATATTAAATTTTTTAAATTGAAACTTGGAGATCGTTGTTAAATTAAATTAAAGTTCGAATTTAAATTTTTGTGATCATTGTCGATTATAGTGTCGGCTCCTGAATTGAGAATTTTGTATAGTTACAATAAGTTATTGCAATATGTGAATTTTTGAATCTGTAGAGTTGATGTCGAGTCTTTGTTTTCTGGAGAATTTACAACTTTTATGGACACTGTAAAATTTAATTGCCATCCAGAATTTAGGAATTATGAGTCGCTGCGAAATTTGTTTCAATCATTTTGATATTTAAGGAAGAACGGATCTCTATTGTATTACTAGGGTACATGGAAAAATTAAAGAGGAATATTTTTAAGTATCCATTCAAGAATAGTTTTTAGGATTAATAGTACCGCCCATATGGTTTTCATTCAAATTTAATTATGTATAAATTTTAATCTTCTGAAAATATGGAGACGAATTATTATGAAGAATTAGTTTCTTTAAGTTGACTTTACTTATGTGATTATTTGGTGCCTACACTCAACATTGATCTAAGATATTATAATAGAATAAATAAAGTAAGAAGGATTGGAGTATAAATTGAGCAAGTGATATCTATTTATGAATTAAACGTTGAGGAATTTATACTTTCCATACATTAATTTATACCTTTGATTATTCTTCCTAGATAAGGTTGTGTCATTTAATCCTCAATCCTTACTTATAGCAAAATAAATGGTTGACATATATTGGTTATTGTTATCCACATTGGAATGTTATATGTTAAGTTTACATAGTGGATGATTACATTGGTGTGTTATGAATTTAGCGATGATTTGTAATGAAAGGAACTAGATAATTAAATAATTCTTATGATGTGAATTGATTGAAGATTTGACGAATTTTGTATTAGTATAAGAGTCATTGAATGAATTTTATTTGTGTTATGTTTAAGTACTTTACAGTCAATTTAGCCTTAGTCTAGGTTAGAGTCAGTTATTGGAGTAGACACCTCCTTGTTCCTTAGAATAGTCGTCAATCCTAAGACCTTAAAGGGTCAAAATTAATCAGATGAATCCCGGACTTGAGCATTGATTATGTGTCTTGGAGGTCCTAACCTTGCAGGGTAGGTTGGGTGGATAGATATCCTTGTTATCTTGATGTGATTTTATTGATCTACTTGTTGTAATTGATTCCTTGTTCTGTAATGATCTATATGAGAAAAGACTGTGTAATTATTGATGTATGTTAATGTTTCATATCCTTGTGTATTATAAATAAATAAAAATTGCCACTATTGTATTCACTT
This sequence comes from Picea sitchensis, assembly GCA_010110895.2. NCBI lineage: Eukaryota > Viridiplantae > Streptophyta > Pinopsida > Pinales > Pinaceae > Picea > Picea sitchensis. Next base: position 33,339 of record SNQJ01S0034811.1, on the reverse strand, counting down.
ACATTGATGTTGTAACGGAGGGGATGTTACATCCATGACAAAAGAGGAATTAAGTCAAATTGGATTTAAATGCAGAACATGTATAATAATGGATTTTTAAAAATTTCTTACTAAAAGGAACTTGCTTCAGCAGGTTCAACATAAACTCTTTCAAGTTTCGAAGAATGTACAATGGTAAAAGATCATTAAAAAAAGATGGTTGAAATGGGTCTTCCTGAATACCATGGTAAAAAGGGTAATTTCCTTTCCCTAGCAGAATATCAACCACTTTTGATATCAATGAGGGAAAATTCAAGTAAATTCAAAGGAGTAACTAGGGCACTAAAAGTTCAAACAATTGTTGACCTTCTAGATGAAGATTTATTTATATTATGGCATTTAAGAAATTTATTTCAAACTTCTCCAATGTATGAAGCTTGTATTGAGCTGGAAAAATCTCATAGGAGAATGAATTCATGCAAGTATCCTTCAAATCAAGAATGGGAACAATTTGTGCAGCTTCACTGGCATCGCTAACAACTTGGAGAAAAATTAGTGATTCCTTATCTGTCCCTAAGATTTTGGGATTTGAATATTTTGTTTTTGTAATTCTCATCTAGAATTAGGGAATTATAACCAATTCGGTTGCATATTTTGTATCTATAAAAGAACAATGAAAGGATGAGGGAAGGGGACTTTTAGATCCAATATGTAATTGAATATTTCTAATAGAAAAGATGTTTTTTTTGCATAAATACGAGAGATTATTCTTTTCATTTCTTTAAATCATGTTCTTTCTATGTGTTCCATTTCCATAAGATTATTATTCATCTGTTGTGTTTAAATTGTGAACCATGGCAATTTAGTATTTGGGGACTTTTTTGTTGATAATAGACAGATTTTTTATTCTTCATTATATATTCATGTGACCCTAGGACCTGTGCACACATGTGCATAGGAATGATCAATACTTGGTAATATGTTTGGAGTAGCTGTATTGATTGTATGGTGCTCTCAATTAAATGTCAATCCCGTACCCTCATACATGATAGAATTCGATGGAAATATTGCAATTTTTTCAAACTACTTGAAAGAACTTTGTCAAGGAGTTAACCCAGGGGTGATTTATGTCCAGTTACATAGGTGGTTCAAAGTGTTTTGAGTTGTTACCAATGAATATTTGAGAGGACATTCAAAAAGTTTAAATTTATGGGACGAGATAGCTTAAATTTTAGTTCCAATGAAATCATTAAATTTGCATTCCAATGAAAGCTTTGATAATGGACCATGCAACATTTTTAAGACACTTCCTTCTGATTGATGAGGTGTAAGGAGGGAAAAAAATACTTGTTTGGTTCTAACCAATGTTGCAAATAATGTGTTGGAAAATGTGTTCTAACCATTTATTGCTACTAATCTATACAGATTACTGAAACGACTATTCAGAACTGAATTCTCTATCTTGACTTTCATTAAGCTAAAGTTGAATGTTTGGTTGTTACATTGATTAATGTGAAAGTATTTTAGATTCCATTTGTAAAATACTACATGCCTTAATGAAAGTTATAAAGAAGGAATGAATGGCTTGTTCTCTCATGTCTCACTTTTTGAATGAAAAAGGATTGATAACACAAGAAGCCTATCGTTTCTATGGAAGTTTGGTGGCAGGGTGGTACAGATACAATTGGATTTTATCGTGGTGATTACTAAATTAATCTTTTGTGCTTCCTCCAGTTTATGTTTTCAATATCAATGATGTAGCATATGATTTTAGCCATTGATGCAGGAGCATCTAATCCAATATCAATGATGCAGTTTATGTTTAAGTGTGATAGTTTGTGGTTGGGATCGTACCTTGTCGATGCAATAGTGGGTCCCAACACATTTTACCTTACTATTTTGGATGGCGATAGAGAAGAGATGTCAGTCAATGGGAAACATTTGAAACTGTACTTTGTGTGAGACCTTTTTATTCTTTTTTTTAAAAAGAAAAAAGAAAGAAATCAAAAGAAGACAAATTGAAAGAAAGAAAAATAATAATTTTGTTAGGGTTTCTATATGGTAGTAGTCATCAATTTGTTGTTTTCCTTTTGTTGATTTGTCATTTCTATCATGTTGTGTGCATTTTGAGATTTTTGTGTTGTCATGTCTTTCTGCGTTTATTTAAGCCTTAGGTTAATTCCTTTCATCCTTGAGAAAAATAAGTTGTTCTACACATGTATGAGTACTAAGTAGTCATAGGTTCTTTGTTGCTTCATGCTGAGGGGAAGCATTTCCATCATTTCCTTTCTCCCAACAAATCACTCCTCGTCAAATCCAACACATAATTTGAGGTTTGATTCAAAAGCTAGAGTGCCTCGATGGTTGTTATCCTTATTGGCGACCATTTCGCATTTGACAAGACTAAACATCATTGGGTCCTAATCATATGAGCTTCATAGGTGTTTGGATTTAGCTCATTTTTCACACTGATGGGCCATGATCGTACTTTAGATCCCATTATCCTTGTTGGTGGATTTCTTCATGCCTAGCAAGCGTTTTCATAATTGACATCTAACCAGGTGGATTTATCCTAGCTATTTACTTCAACTCATTTTCCAGACAGAGAAGCAAACTTGTTGGATGGGTTGCAACTTGTAGTTGCAGATGGGCAGGCATGGTTGTTACCTCATTTCAAATGATCAACCAAGGCATTGTGCATTTGACTCCATGTCTCAGTGCACAGACACTTTGTTACACGCTAGTTTTTCATAGATCAGTTGCAGAGCACCAAAGTATAGAGATTCAGTGGTTCTCGACATCCTACAAGGGGATGTCATCCCTTGAGTTGTAATTGTCAACCCTCGGTTGTGCTTGTGCTACTGGAGGCTTAAGATCCAGCGATGTTCCATTTGTAGGTGCATCTAAACATTGGCATTGATCATAACCTATTCTAGAATTAATTTTACTATAGTCCAAGAAAATTGTTATTCTTGGTTGTATTTTTTTCTAGAAATCCAAGATTCGGGGGCTTGTGTGATAGAGATGTTCATATATTCATGCTCCTTGTAAAAAATGAGTCTAGTGAAACTGTTTTTTTCTTTTTTTCTTTTAAGTAATAAATTGAACCTACATCTTTTTATGATTAGTCTTTTATGCTTTTTTCTTTTTTGCATTTCCAGAAGAAGATTGCTTCTGGCATGTCTATAATTAGCAATTTCTATTTGTGGTAGGTACATGTTGGATGTCATGGTTCTAAGTATGCAGTGATGGGGTGGTTCAAGGTTTCGGTGGGTGAAGAGTAATGACACAATAGTAGTGTTTGATTGCTTATTTGTATCCTACATTGACAAATGGTAACGGTTTGGAAAGCTTCATGTGTATGAGATCCCCAAGGGCCTAATATTAAAACCTTAGTTCTTGATGGTTTTGACCTTTCAAATGCATCATTCTACATCAAATTCCTCCATGAGCATCTAATTTTAGACATTGATGCAGGAACATATGATCCAAGTTTTAATGCATTGACCTAATGGTCAATTACTTTTACCAAAGAGGGTTGGTCCTCTTAATTTTATTTAAATTTGTAATAATTGTCTTGAATGCCTCCAAAAGGCATCGAGAAGACTTAATTAGTTGTTAGATGTGATTTGTTTGTTTAATTTAGGGTTTTGATTGATTTTAGGGATTTATCATATTTTTTAGGGTTTGGTTGTGTTTACTCGGGATTGAGATGCCAAGATTGGTTTGAGCCTATAAGGCTATGTTTTGTGATTGTAATAGAGTAGATAGACTGAGGAATAGTGTGAAAGTGAGGTTTTGTGTAATCAGATTTGCAGAGAACTGTGTTTGGTTTTATTTAATTCCTAATTTATGAATGCACGCAAATTGATTATTTGTGATTATCTTATGAAATATGTGTATTAAACACGGTGTCTTATCGTGTGTGAATTGGGTACGAAATTATGGTGTGTGGTAAGTATCATAAAGAAGTTGTGTAAAGGATCGGTGATCATCTTGTTAGCACTAGAAGTCACACCTAGACTATTGTATATTTAAGCCTAATACCCATCAAAATGTGAATAATAATGTTTTAAAAGTGTGAAAAATGGGTGTGAAACTCAGTTTATGATGTCAATCACAAAAACCTCCATGAAATACACACTAGCAAACAAGGCTTTGAATAGCTTCAAATCAATGTTTAGAGATATAAATGGAAGATAGAAGACTTAGCAAGAAAGGTGAAATATGTGTATTAGGTTACATCAAGTACTTATGGACCACATATGGAAGAAATATCATTGAATAAGAACTTCTTAATCAAAAAGAGAAAACCCTCTGATCCACTTGAATAAATTACCAACAATAAATCATTTACTGTAATAAGAAAGCAAGCATCATGATGAATCATTCACCAGAAACCAACACCAAAGTGAGATACAATAGAAATGAGAATAGAAAAATAATTGATATTTCACTATTAAAGATTCTTGAGTCTGGTATATACATCAGGAAACTATGCTACATCTTGAAACTAAAGATAAGAGATTCTCTGCTTAACCATTTGAATCCTCTATCAAGTTACAATGCATGTTAAATAACAAAACATCCAAAAACTTGTTTACAAGTCGCCACCTCACTTCCTCATGGGATTTTATGCCTAAGAAAGGTGTGGCACTAAATGTACAATAAGAATGTAAATAGAATGTTATTTTCTAGGAATATGTTGGCAACGTTTAGAACAACCCTTAACATCTTGATGATGTGGCTTTACTGCAGGCAGTTCCTTGAGGAAGGTAGCCTTTTGATGTGAAACTGATCTCCTAAATGTTTATTCGAGTTCAACCTGACACCTGGCAATCCCTTTCATCTTCAAAATATTCATTATTCCAAGTTCGCAACACTTGCTCTCCAAACTATCCTAAAACACCCTGTTCACAGCGCCAGTGAGTCCACACGCTGCGAACTTTCCTGTAGGTGCTTGTTTACCTCCAAAAAATGATTCCAACCTTTAAAACTTGCACAAGAAGTGGGAAAAACCTTCCATAAGATGCTACAAACTCCTTGCAACATGAAGTAACCTTGGAGAAATCATATGAACATGCTAACTTCAACTCAAGACCCAAAATCATCACTTAGATTATAATTGTATGAAAAAAAGGTTAAACATGAAAAAAATGATGTTGATGTGAAGTAGTATCTTGTATTTATTTTTTCCTGGTACTCCTAGTAGACACCTTAGCGAGCATATCTATATTCCTTTTTGCTATTTGCTCTTTGAAGGGTTGCAACTCTGCTTTCAATTTCCTGATCTTGGCTTGACAGGATCTCTTTTGTTTATACACATTATTAAGTTGCCTATGAAGGGGTAGAGACCTCTTATTCATGTACCTTGATTTATAAATACTCTCCTCATATAGGTCCAACATATCCTTCAGCTTGATTCTGGCCTCCAAATTTTCCTTCTTCAATTTATCATTTTCAATTCTTGCATCCTTAAGTTGCCTCTTGAGACCTTTGAAAGTAGGATTAATTTCATGAGGTGGAGTGATGATATCAATATACTTTATGGGATCCTTGGAACGCTGAGATTTTTCCTTTTGTTGAGTTGAGGCTTATGTTGTGCTATCTTCCATAGGAACATGTTGTTTAGTTGTTGATATGGTAAAAGGTTTTCAAGGTTTGATTGTTTCTACAGTAATAGGTAGGGAAAAGATAAGTTATTTTGCCTTCAAACTCCTTGCTTTGTTTGATGATATATCCATAGGTGTAGGTTATTCCACATGAGAAATTTCTTTGTCAGGAGATTGTGAGGGACCATCTTCAATTGTTTTATCATCATCCTTAAAGGATTTGTCAGTCCTGGTCATCTTCCTCTTCTTGCTTGAATCTGAATGCACGGTCTTCTCAACAAGGGTAGGTGTTTGTCTTTTGAAATATGTTGTGTGAGCAATATCTATTTGAAGACTTGATGCAACTAGGAAATTTTATCAGTTAGTGTTATTCTTCTTCAACTCTTCCAGTACTAGCATCTAGATTAAACCAGAGTGAAAAACACTAGTATCCACTTCCTTGGACTTAGCCTAGACCCTATTTGGCATCTTGCCAATACTCATGAAAAGGTAAAAGGGAAGGTTCACAGACTCTTTCCCAGTGAAGTGTAGTAGTAATCTGATATGGTATTGATATACCATATTGAACCTTCATTCACATGTGAAGTACATTTGAATGACCATGAGCATCTTGTCAAAATACTCCAGAATGTGACTTCTTGGCACTCCTTTGGATAGGTTGTCTCCTTGATATTCAGGTTTTAGGAATTCCTTAGAGAAAAAAAAGTTCAAAGACATGGCTTTAAACCACTTCTCACCACAATCAAGTATCTATGCGGCTACAGAAATAGATTTCTTGAAGACATCAAACTCCAACACCCCCACCTTAGTATTTTTCCCACTGAGGTTGAGTGAAAACTTCTTATCTACTTCAGGATGTCCTCTTTGCATATTCTCACAAAAATTTAGACAGCCCACCCTCTGGAAAGATTCCATGAAAAATGGTTCAGGATGGAAGAGTTGCATGTCATGTGGTTCAACTCTCACAATCTCTCCCCCTTTTTGGATCTTCGTGCCTTTCTGACTTTCCATGATGATTGTTTGAAAGACCTCTTGTACCCTCTTTTGAGAATTTGTTATGAGATGTGTAATAAGAACAAGAAATTTAGGGTTTGTTTACAGAGCTGACAGACTTAGGGTTTACTTGACTGAATAATTTATACACAACAATAGTGTGAGGATGAACAGGCTGCAAGTAGGAAGTGATAAAAGAGAAACAAAAATTCAATTGGATGAAACTGAAGACAAGCAGAATTGAATAAATGATGTGTAAAACAGAGGGTTTGTAGCGCCAGTGGTTAAGTTCACAGTGCTAGTGTGCAACGTAAATTGAACTAGGTTTTTATGAAAATCTTGTGAGATTTTCCACATCTGAGGATAAAAATATGAGTTGACAGGTTAAAACCTCAGTCCTAGATGAATCTCAACTGGAAATAGTTTGATCTATCAAGAAACAGAGGGTTTGCAGCGCACGTCTGCAGTGCATAAATGTAATGGACAGTTTGCAGCGTAGAGTTGGCAATGGATAATATTGTTGGTTGTAATAGGAAACTGTAAGAGGTTTCTTTAGTATAACAATCTTGAAAATGGCCAGGGTTTAGGATACAAAAGCTGTGTGTTTTAATGGTGCAAAGAGTTGGCAGTGCATAAAACATTTAACAGTTTGTAACACAGGTAAATATACAACAATTTGTAGTTCAATCAACCTTCAAACAACATGCAATCACCAAAGAAGTACCTAGTGTCTCATGAACGTGTTTTGGACTTAAGTGGAAGCATCCAATCTTTTTCATCTGCTACAGCCAGTTCGCAGCGCCAATTTTTCAAAATATGGAAGCATGCTTCATTCAAACTATTATACTTGTTCCTTGAAACAATCTTGAAGAACATAATGCATTGAATGTGCTAAAAATGATTAGATCTCCCCTGGCACGTTTTCAAAGTACAATAATGAGAAATAATCACATAAGGTACTTCTTGATGCGATGTGAACTTCCAGGTGATTTTGAAGTGAGTAGATTGGACACTTGACTTGACCCTCAAACGGTTGAAAATGATATAATGGAACCTTTATACATACCTTTGAGACAAGACATACAATGATGATGATTTTAAGACCAAAGGTGTGACCCGTGCTAACCCCTACTTCTTTTATGATGATGAAAAATAGCATGACACCAAGGTTCTTACAAAGACTAAAACTAAAACTATGATCATGGAAGAATCAAACATGATTTATGATATGAGATATATCTCAAAACCAAAAAAAATTAAAGATACTATGACTCAAACCTAGAACTCTAAAAATATTTTGACCCCTACACATCCTATGTTCTAACACATCCTTGGATCAACGATCCCTATTCTTCTCGCTTTGGCGGGGTCAGAAAATAATTGATCTTGCAGGATTATAAACCCTGGAAATCCTTGTGATCATACACAGACATCGTTGGATTGGGATCCATTAATTTTATCTCTTAGATCATATCCTTCGTGAACACACAATCACAATACAAAATAATATCTTGGTCTCCAATTCACAATTGGCTATAACTTCTAATACAAAAAATTATAGTTGTATCCACTACAGTGACATCAACAACATATTTTCAATTACTGTATTTGTTTTCTAACTTCATGTAGAGTATTTTAATTCGTGACAATACTTAGTTTGGTCAAGAGGATGGGAATTAAACATAACTCTTTTCCAGAGTGTAAAAGTTGGAAAAACACTTGTCATGGAATTTTTTTGTAAAGTTGGTTTTGTTATTCTATATGACCATAGAATATATAGCAATAAATATGGTAGCACATAGATGATAAAAAGGTGTGAAAACACTTTATGGTATCATATGGTTTGAACATTAGCAAGGAATGAAAAAAATGTGCCCTCTGCGATTATAAGGCCAAAAATTTAATATCAACAAATATTTTTCACAAGTTCCATATAGTGATGCCAAAGTAAATATAGTTGAGCCTTGCATATATAATCTTAGATTTATATTATCAAAACTACACAAAACAATAAATATCAATTCGATCAAGGTTTAATGGATATTTCCCCGGAAGGATGAAGTTAAGCTCTACAAAATGACTAATAAAATTCTACATGTCGTTGCTTATTCTTCTTAAGCTGTGAAAATCTCTCATCCCAACTTTATCCTCTCTCTTCTGCAACTATTTTTGAGGTATATGGAATTCCAGGCATTGCTCCCTTCAATCCACATAAGTATATATGAGCTTCCTTATCCAAAAGCTCAAAATTTTCATCATTGTAGTCCTCAATCTTGTCTTGCACATGCATATTGCCCCCTTTTTTTTTCTTATGCTCTTTACTTAATGCAGTATCATACCTAAAGTTATTAGGGTAATGCTTTGTATACTCTGTAATATCATCATGGTAGAGAAGACTATCAATGTTAGCAACTCTCAAGATAAGCCAAGCAAGTCCTCCAAATCTGAAGGATGGAACATCCTCCATAAACTTTCTCTGTAGGTATCCCCTAAAAGGAGAGATGAGGATATTGGTGTGGATTTTGCAAGTGTTACCTACCAAGGAAACATAAAACATACTTGAATACAAAGAAAGTGAATTCATTTTAAACATATTATAGATATTATAATGCATCAATAGAAAACAATATATTTAAATGTGAAAAACTAGGTAGATATTATAAAGTATCAAAAAAAGAGTTCACACCTATTTTTCCTTATAGTGCATGTGTGTGGCTTCTTTGTTCAAGAAATAGATTGTGAATAGAATGATGGGTGACGATAATTGAATTTCCCACCCTTTTCTTCATCTGGGGTGAGAAAGGTCCTTTTGCGACCCTTGTTGCATGTATTTGTACGCATATTTGTATTTTTCGGCATAGAAGATTCTCTAATATCACCCTCATTTACCACACTTTTGACCTCTCCGTGACTTACCATAGTTTTTTCCTCTCCATCATTGCGATTCTCTTCAATAAACAAACTTGTTTCTTTCCCATTAAGAACACTTTTTATTGGATCTTCACCACATTTATAAGATGTATACAAGTTCACTGAAAAATCAAATGGGTCATCTAATTCCATAGGAGTCTTATCAAAAGTTGGTAGGCCTAAAGGAACATTTTCTGGTGTCATATCAAATATTTGCCTAGAACACTGAATACTATCACCAGTATGAAATCTATCATTTTATTACCGATGGTGTTTGGTGTATTATCATACAAATCCTTTGAAATTTGATTGAAACAAGGAATGGTGCCAATACTATCACATATTTGATTTTCTTCAACAACAACATATGGTGTCTTTTCATATAATGGGTTTGAAATTTGATCAGTAGAAGTATCAAACTTTGGTGAATTAAAAGGATTTTCAACATTTTCCCCAAGATGAGGGATTTGGCTCATTCATTCCCCCTTTATAACACCTTCATCCATCCATTTCTCCATATCTGATGAAGATGGATCACCAATAGATACAATATTTCCCTGCATATATTCAAATAAATACTTCCATTGTTAGAAACTATCTCAATAAAAGGGGTTTTCAGTTACTTCTTTGTAGACTTATGTAAAAAAACATGTAGTAGCTTACAAAACTTACATTGGGTGACTCTTCAACAGATAAGATATCATCATCTCTATATTGGGAAGATGTAGACAAATTTCTCTGTTGCAAGAAAAGCATGCTAAAAAAAAGTGATTTTATTAAATACCATGTAGTATTGAATTTATATCCAACAAAAAAATACAAATTTAAATAGCTCTTACCAGTGGTGACTCATCAAACATCTCATGTAGAATACTCCAATTTTTGTCTTTAATTATTTTGTTGTGAATATTATTTTTTAATGCAATTTGTTTTCCTTTGATTGAGCGTCATATTCATAAACGCGTCTTCTAGCACATTCCAAGGAATTTGCACTCAACTCTTCAGTACACTTCACCCCCTATAACATGAAAACAAAACCATACATCAGTAAAACATAATTTAATGAAAATATCCGAAAATAAAATGTCATTAAAAAAAAAAAGAAATTACCGCTTTTTGAACCTCTTTTTGAATGGAAATAGTCTCAAAAGTCTTTCTATTATTCTTATAATGATATTCAATGTCATAATTTTTTTGATACCGATCTCTTTCCAATTTGGATTGAGATCTAAGCTTGTACCGAGAGCTACGTGGCGCGCCTATATGCAATGTTATGGGGCCCCAAGAATGTACTTATTTTATATGTATATTAAATGTACTACACTTGCTATGACGTAAACCATTGCATTCACTGGCCAAACAGTAAAAGAAGTTGTACCCACTGTTTTTTTTTCCATGGAAAAAACGTAATTCTATTCATCTGAAAAGAACTGAATTACATTATGTAGGTGCCTTAAGCATGACCCAAAGTTGGGTAGAAAGATCCCATAGGGACAAAAAATCTAGTTGGTAAGCCATCAAGAAAGAAAAGATACAAACACTAGGAAGAGACCCCAAAATAGGCCGGAAAAAACCAGGACAGGAGATCCTGCCTCAGAAGTAATCCCAACAAGACTCTAGTAGTCGAATGCACCAGGTCATAGAGGTATGAAATCCTCACATTATCAGAACCAGATAACAACAATATCGATGGAGACCTATACCAACAGCAGTAACACCAGAAGTTGCACGCCCTCTCCTAGGACCTCAAAGTGTCCATCACAAAACCACACGCCCAAATATAGGACCTCAAATATCTAGCACAACCCCCACCAGATATGAGGAAAAAACATCCTCAACCACCAATAAGATATGTATCTAAGCATACATCAAACCATGAACAGACCAAAGAAACCAGAGAGAGGAACCGCAAACCAAGAGTAGACAAAAGCAGAGGGGCCAAGTACCAACACCAAATATGTGCATCCTCGAGGGTAGAACCACCATGAGAAACAACAAAAGACTCTCGGTGTAAAAATACAAATCTGATGAGAAAAAATACCAGGAGGCACCCCCGTAGATGCATCCATAAGCATAATTGTATCCCTAAGCCAAAAAGGATCCGCGTTCATGATACATATCGTCTTCACTTAAACGAATTGATCCAGGTAATAGGCGCGTTTTGTGCGAGCAAGGGATCCAGAGAGAGAAAATTAAATCACCAGGGGAGACAACCACATGGCCTCCAGCCAGAGAAAAGCCTAATTTTCCCACGAATCAGTCAACGGGAAGATATATACTCTCCCCGCAAGAAAAAACCATGAAGGGAAGTCACCGCAGGAGGGAGAAAGCGTCGAGATGTAGTTTCTTTAGGGCGAAGGAGGACGTAGGGAGTAACCACGTGCGAGCTTCAGAAAAGAAGTGTGAATTGAGGGGTCTGTGACTTGGGAAACCCTAGCCACAGACCCCCCTTATGTATTAATTGTACCCATTGTTATCCTTGAGAACTCTGTAATTTGAATCCTCCTGAAATAGTTACCCAGTGATATATTTAGTTCATGTAATACACTGTGACACTAATAAGACCATATTATCTATCCAGTAAATAAATAAATAATCAAAACTTCATTTGTTTAGAGAAAATAAAAACCTATACTACAACCATCTTATTCAAAGCTATGATTTTTATCCAACTTCTGCAGCAAGACAATAACCTACAAAAATAATCATGTATTTATCTTAGTAAATGTTAGGAAAAATAATCAAATTCTACAGTAAGAATGTTTTTCATGCAGAGTGACAACCCATGTAGAATCAGTAGGTCTTAGTCTATAACTTACTTGCAATAAATTAAAACTATATGCCCTTCTAATTGAATCTCTTCCTCCCCAAAATTTAAAAAAAAATACAAAACATTGCTACAATTTGCAATAAACTCGAATTGATATAAACTAAACAACAAAGTAAAGCAATCAAAATATGTTTGAGTTGAAAATATTCATAAATATACTTATATTCCTTGAATTT
>SNQJ01S0034811.1:0-16393 GCA_010110895.2 Picea sitchensis | reverse complement strand
CAAATTTACTAATCTACATCAATACATAGTGAATACTAGCTTTTAACTCTAAAGCACAAATTATCATCAAAACATCCATCTAGCCCATGGATCTACTTAGTTAAGTTTTTTTTTTTTTTTACCCAAGCTAACTCAATAAGGATTATTAGTACTAGGAGTGCTATGTGATCATCCCAATATCAATTGTTTCCTGATTAACATTTCCTCTTCTTTCAAGAAGAACATTCTCTCACCAGACCAACTAAGGTCTTACAACTCATATAATCAAAGGCTAGGCCAATGTACCAACTCCAACAATAGTTCCAACCCACAATATCTCATTCTCCATGATCCTGTACAACCCAAGGAAGTGAACCCCTTTCTTTGTGCCACAATCCCTAGGCTGTTCCACTTCCCCAGGCTGTTCCACTTCCCTTTCAGAGCTCCAACATAGGCCAAACATGAATTTTCAGATCTCTTTGGCTCCATGAACTCAAGTTACTACAATGGAGTCTCCAGGCACCCTCTAGGCATCACATCCAAGGAATCCTATTCCTAGTAGTCTCACATGATTCACCTAGAATTCACAAGTATTCCAGTCACAAGGTCACAATGGATCCCCGACCTTTTATCATATAGTCTCTCCAGCCTAATTATCACATAGGCGACCCAAAACATACATACATACATAGGCACTCTCACCTCCCATCCTCACCAACCTATATAAACATATGTACATATATTCATTTACAACATGGGGGTATTACAATAATATAAACAAAATCAAGTTTGAAGGGTTGAGACTGAGATATTACACCCTAATATATAGTGCGCAATGGAGGTGGGTAATAAATGCTCCATTTTCTCCATTTACAAAACCCCCCTCTTTTTTTTACATTCAACCTTTACTAAAGAAAATACAAGTAGATACCAACTATCACTTGTATTGAGCAATAATACCAGTCAAGTAGAAAGTGACTTTTGTATCTCTTTATCAACCTATGCAACATAGATAAGATTAATCCTATATTGTTGTCTCTTTATTGTTAGTGCCCCTAGGATTAATTCAGTTTTATTGACATCTAATGCAAACACATCCATATATTCTTTATAAGATGGCCATTGGGTTCTTTTGTAAGTTGTAATATTTACTCCCATCTACATGCTTGCAAGTTATTTACCCTGCATGTGATATGTATTCTTTTGATATATGCAACTTTAAATCAAATAAAAAACAAAGCGTTGCAACAACATATATCAACAATCACTGCAAATGTTGTAACAAGTCACCAAACAATTGATGTTACAAGAATTAATAAACGCCTTTAACCCCCTTATTCAATTCTGGGCCAAATCACCAAACAAATATGCTAACAAATCCTAGATCACCAAACAAATATGATAACAAATGCTAAAGGAACACAACCTTACCAATACACAATTTTGAAAAGAAAACCTTGTAATTCCGAATACAATTTACTGGGAGATAAATAACATGTTATCTCGAGTGAGTTTTTGACAATATATGTTGCCTCCTTCCCTTTTATAATTTTCAAAAGCATACAAATTTATAATTCATTTTCTTTGATAGTACTATTTAAAATATATTCTCCCTCTATGTTCTTGACCATAAGTTTTCAAGTATGATTGAGAAATTTGTGACATGCACTAGTTTGGCCAACATTTATACCCATTCTATGCCTTTTACAAGTTTTGAACTTAAGATTTGATACCATTCAAAAACCATGTAATAATAGAGCACATGGTATATCATCAAGATTAATACTTTAATTATGTTTATGACAAGATATCTGCCTTGAGTGTGAGGAAATAACCATGTAATCAACAAGTTTATAATTGCTATGTATAACCATGAATAATGATCACTATTTGTATGATAACTAACCTATTGTAAAAATGCTTTAAAGAATATGCACTGAATCGATGCTTTACTTGCAGACTTTCATTGTGTCCCACAAAACCTATTTGTATGATAACAAATCTGTGGTAAAAATGATTTAAAGAATATGCACTGAATCAATGCTTTACCTGCAGATTTTCATTGTGGAAATTACAAAGGTGGAATATTCTTTAATAGCTCAGGAGTGGGTGCAGGCCTAGAATTTCACTTTCTCACTACTTGTAACATGAAAATTTTAAGACGATTGAAATTTTCAATTACCCTTCTTTTTATTGTTGATGCAACAATTCACTATCATTTTTATGAAGTATTTATGGGATGCAAACAACTCCTATCACATTACCTGTCACTTGAATGAAAAATTTCTTACGATCATACTTCTCGAATACACTTATTTTACGGTTAAATTTTTTTTTTTACTTCAATTTATAGAATGAAAAAACTCACTAATTTTTTTATGAAATATTTATATAATTCATAAATTAGGTGATCCACTTGCTAAGACCTCAAAACTGGCCTCTTTAGCAGCATCACCCTACTCCTTTATAATACTGTCATTATTTCTTCATCATATTGTCACTATTAGGAAGCGGGAGCATAAACATAACAAGATTTTAATGGCAAAGAAAATAAAACCAAGAACAAACTAGACACAACAACAATCACACAATTGACACAATGATTTATGTGGAAACCCAATATGGGAAAAAACCACGGGGCAATGATAATCAATATTCTTATTATTCAAGGGAGAATTACAATAGACAATCACAAGCATACAACCATCCTGTCCTCTCTTCCGACACACTATGCTACACTACATTGCTCATTGCTTACTTCACCTCTATGGGTATGCTTGTATATGTAGCATCTATCAAACAATTAGACAAATTGATTACAATATGATCCACCAGTTACACAAACGGATTACAATATGATCCACCGGTTACACAAACTGATTACAATATGATCCACCAATTACACAAACTGTTCACTGTAGTGTGCATGCATGCACATTCTATTTTAAGATGATGTTTTGTGCGTGCAACCACATGGGAAATTAGTTGGCACATTTTCAAAAGACACCTCGTACCTTTAAAGCATGCAACACTGCAAATTTCGTTCAATTATCTGGTCCGCTATCAACATCTTTTGAATTTTTTTGACGGTTTACACAAATGCACATTAAAATTGTAGTTTTTAATTTAAGTTTAATGTCATTTTCTATGTTTTGCATTTAAAATTGGCTGTCAAATACGTTATGAAACTGGAAATATGTCCCGTGGAATGTCAAAATCTATGTTTGAGTGGGTTTAGGCTAAAAACCAAATGAAGTGCACCATTTTCAACCACCGTTTTACGTGTATGAATCCCAACTATGAAACTATAGCTGACAACATGTCCCCTCTCCCAACTGTACCAATCTCGTGTACGAAAATCGGAGGCCCCTTGCCCCTGTCTGTCCCCTCTCCTGATGGACCCCTTATGGTGGTCAAATTTTCCCACACCCGACAGACGCCGCCACCTTTTTCCATCAACCTGCATTCAATTCGCCTTCGACCCACGTCATAATTACCTACCCTCTTAAATTGATTTGATTTCACTTCAGATTTTGATTTCTTTAGAAGCTTGCCTGGCCCCTCCCAAATAATCGCTAGTCAATGAATGTGCCTGCCATTCCTCGTCTGTGCCCACAATTCCTCTCCATTCATAGAGCAAGCACCCAAATACCTTTGTGGAGATTCTTCAAAACACAACATTGCCACCCACATCACAACTCGACCCCAGTAAGAACCTTTATATTTTACTGTGTTTTTTTATATACCCATCATTAATTTAGAAATGAATCAATTCGTTGTATAAATTCGTGGTTAAAATCTTATCTGCTTTGCCCAGATCCATCTTAACCCCAAGGGAATTGAACTGAACTATATTTCAATCTCTTAAAACACTTATTTTCCATACTTATTTTTCGACCTTATAGTTTTTCGCTTGGCACCCCATTATTTTGTTATGCTTTGGTAAATTCTAGGTATGAGATAATGAGTCAGATATAACTTATTTTATAGCTATGACTAATTCTATTTCACCAATATATATATATATATATAGTATTTTGATGTAAAATCAATGACTTGGAAGTTTTTGTTTGTGCAATGATAAGGGTTAATTTTGTTTATGTGATATGCATAATGTTGTACTGCATGCATTGCCTTACCTATTTACTGTTGGAACTAAATATAACACTGATTTTTCATCTCTATTTTCATATATAAAAACAAAATGTGCAAAACCCAACAAACATAAACTTGGACATGAAACAACATGAAAATCTTTGAAAGAAAAAAAGTCAGAAAAATTGAGGGAAATTGAAGAGTTTTGCAACTCTGCGTTGAATCTCTTCTTGAAGGTCTTATATTGCTGCTACCATGCTCATTTGTAGGTCCTCCATCATTAATCTGAGTTCCTTTATTTCCTCTTTGAGATTTGTTGAGAGTTAGTTCTTCTTGGTGCCATTTCTTTGTGTATTCATTGGGGGAAGGGCATTGCATTAAAATCTTGATGGGGAAATTTAACCAACCAACTTGCAAAATGAGAATTAACAAAGGGATACCCTATGTAAAAGAAAAAAAAAATGCAACCTTAGAATCAACCATTTCTTGTCTATCCAATCAATGAAGGAGATGGGCATGTAATGGTTGGTTGGAAATTATGTTTTTCCATACATTTACACACCATAATTTTGTCACTTGAGTGGATCCATGGGTCATTTTTCCTCCAACTAGGACTCAAAACTTTTCATTTTTCACACACACATGTTGCTAGGTGTTCATCCCTCAAAACCTCCCTCATGACTGGCTGTAACAGTCCTATAATAGCCTCAAATCTACCTCAAAATGCTAACTGTAACATACATGTTCCAACCCTCAAAAGACTATCCAATAGAACTGTAACTGTCCACAAAATTGTGGTTGCTTCTCTTCCTTGCAGGCCGAGACTCAAGGACATGTGGATTCCTCAAACTAGCAAACCGAGCCTCTCCTAGTCTGCAATTGCTCTCTCCTTACATGCCGAGCCTCTCCTAATTATGTTTAATTAGATTTCAATATTAATGCATCCTCCAAGCCATCTTTTACAAATTCAACATTGTTGATAAATTTGCTAAATCTGTCCATCCTTACCTTGTTTACCAAATACACATGTTATATTGCTAAGTTTCCATGGGAGATTTAAACAAAAATAAAAAATTCAAGGAATATAAGTATATTTATGAATATTTTCAACTCAAACATATTTTGATTGCTTTACTTTGTTGTTTAGTTTATATCAATTCGAGTTTATTGCAAATTGTAGCAATGTTTTGTATTTTTTTTTAAATTTTGGGGAGGAAGAGATTCAATTAGAAGGGCATATAGTTTTAATTTATTGCAAGTAAGTTATAGACTAAGACCTACTGATTCTACATGGGTTGTCACTCTGCATGAAAAACATTCTTACTGTAGAATTTGATTATTTTTCCTAACATTTACTAAGATAAATACATGATTATTTTTGTAGGTTATTGTCTTGCTGCAGAAGTTGGATAAAAATCATAGCTTTGAATAAGATGGTTGTAGTATAGGTTTTTATTTTCTCTAAACAAATGAAGTTTTGATTATTTATTTATTTACTGGATAGATAATATGGTCTTATTAGTGTCACAGTGTATTACATGAACTAAATATATCACTGGGTAACTATTTCAGGAGGATTCAAATTACAGAGTTCTCAAGGATAACAATGGGTACAATTAATACATAAGGGGGGTCTGTGGCTAGGGTTTCCCAAGTCACAGACCCCTCAATTCACACTTCTTTTCTGAAGCTCGCACGTGGTTACTCCCTACGTCCTCCTTCGCCCTAAAGAAACTACATCTCGACGCTTTCTCCCTCCTGCGGTGACTTCCCTTCATGGTTTTTTCTTGCGGGGAGAGTATATATCTTCCCGTTGACTGATTCGTGGGAAAATTAGGCTTTTCTCTGGCTGGAGGCCATGTGGTTGTCTCCCCTGGTGATTTAATTTTCTCTCTCTGGATCCCTTGCTCGCACAAAACGCGCCTATTACCTGGATCAATTCGTTTAAGTGAAGACGATATGTATCATGAACGCGGATCCTTTTTGGCTTAGGGATACAATTATGCTTATGGATGCATCTACGGGGGTGCCTCCTGGTATTTTTTCTCATCAGATTTGTATTTTTACACCGAGAGTCTTTTGTTGTTTCTCATGGTGGTTCTACCCTCGAGGATGCACATATTTGGTGTTGGTACTTGGCCCCTCTGCTTTTGTCTACTCTTGGTTTGCGGTTCCTCTCTCTGGTTTCTTTGGTCTGTTCATGGTTTGATGTATGCTTAGATACATATCTTATTGGTGGTTGAGGATGTTTTTTCCTCATATCTGGTGGGGGTTGTGCTAGATATTTGAGGTCCTATATTTGGGCGTGTGGTTTTGTGATGGACACTTTGAGGTCCTAGGAGAGGGCGTGCAACTTCTGGTGTTACTGCTGTTGGTATAGGTCTCCATCGATATTGTTGTTATCTGGTTCTGATAATGTGAGGATTTCATACCTCTATGACCTGGTGCATTCGACTACTAGAGTCTTGTTGGGATTACTTCTGAGGCAGGATCTCCTGTCCTGGTTTTTTCCGGCCTATTTTGGGGTCTCTTCCTAGTGTTTGTATCTTTTCTTTCTTGATGGCTTACCAACTAGATTTTTTGTCCCTATGGGATCTTTCTACCCAACTTTGGGTCATGCTTAAGGCACCTACATAATGTAATTCAGTTCTTTTCAGATGAATAGAATTACGTTTTTTCCATGGAAAAAAAAACAGTGGGTACAACTTCTTTTACTGTTTGGCCAGTGAATGCAATGGTTTACGTCATAGCAAGTGTAGTACATTTAATATACATATAAAATAAGTACATTCTTGGGGCCCCATAACATTGCATATAGGCGCGCCACGTAGCTCTCGGTACAAGCTTAGATCTCAATCCAAATTGGAAAGAGATCGGTATCAAAAAAATTATGACATTGAATATCATTATAAGAATAATAGAAAGACTTTTGAGACTATTTCCATTCAAAAAGAGGTTCAAAAAGCGGTAATTTCTTTTTTTTTTTAATGACATTTTATTTTCGGATATTTTCATTAAATTATGTTTTACTGATGTATGGTTTTGTTTTCATGTTATAGGGGGTGAAGTGTACTGAAGAGTTGAGTGCAAATTCCTTGGAATGTGCTAGAAGACGCGTTTATGAATATGACGCTCAATCAAAGGAAAACAAATTGCATTAAAAAATAATATTCACAACAAAATAATTAAAGACAAAAATTGGAGTATTCTACATGAGATGTTTGATGAGTCACCACTGGTAAGAGCTATTTAAATTTGTATTTTTTTGTTGGATATAAATTCAATACTACATGGTATTTAATAAAATCACTTTTTTTTAGCATGCTTTTCTTGCAACAGAGAAATTTGTCTACATCTTCCCAATATAGAGATGATGATATCTTATCTGTTGAAGAGTCACCCAATGTAAGTTTTGTAAGCTACTACATGTTTTTTTACATAAGTCTACAAAGAAGTAACTGAAAACCCCTTTTATTGAGATAGTTTCTAACAATGGAAGTATTTATTTGAATATATGCAGGGAAATATTGTATCTATTGGTGATCCATCTTCATCAGATATGGAGAAATGGATGGATGAAGGTGTTATAAAGGGGGAATGAATGAGCCAAATCCCTCATCTTGGGGAAAATGTTGAAAATCCTTTTAATTCACCAAAGTTTGATACTTCTACTGATCAAATTTCAAACCCATTATATGAAAAGACACCATATGTTGTTGTTGAAGAAAATCAAATATGTGATAGTATTGGCACCATTCCTTGTTTCAATCAAATTTCAAAGGATTTGTATGATAATACACCAAACACCATCGGTAATAAAATGATAGATTTCATACTGGTGATAGTATTCAGTGTTCTAGGCAAATATTTGATATGACACCAGAAAATGTTCCTTTAGGCCTACCAACTTTTGATAAGACTCCTATGGAATTAGATGACCCATTTGATTTTTCAGTGAACTTGTATACATCTTATAAATGTGGTGAAGATCCAATAAAAAGTGTTCTTAATGGGAAAGAAACAAGTTTGTTTATTGAAGAGAATCGCAATGATGGAGAGGAAAAAACTATGGTAAGTCACGGAGAGGTCAAAAGTGTGGTAAATGAGGGTGATATTAGAGAATCTTCTATGCCGAAAAATACAAATATGCGTACAAATACATGCAACAAGGGTCGCAAAAGGACCTTTCTCACCCCAGATGAAGAAAAGGGTGGGAAATTCAATTATCGTCACCCATCATTCTATTCACAATCTATTTCTTGAACAAAGAAGCCACACACATGCACTATAAGGAAAAATAGGTGTGAACTCTTTTTTTGATACTTTATAATATCTACCTAGTTTTTCACATTTAAATATATTGTTTTCTATTGATGCATTATAATATCTATAATATGTTTAAAATGAATTCACTTTCTTTGTATTCAAGTATGTTTTATGTTTCCTTGGTAGGTAACACTTGCAAAATCCACACCAATATCCTCATCTCTCCTTTTAGGGGATACCTACAGAGAAAGTTTATGGAGGATGTTCCATCCTTCAGATTTGGAGGACTTGCTTGGCTTATCTTGAGAGTTGCTAACATTGATAGTCTTCTCTACCATGATGATATTACAGAGTATACAAAGCATTACCCTAATAACTTTAGGTATGATACTGCATTAAGTAAAGAGCATAAGAAAAAAAAAGGGGGCAATATGCATGTGCAAGACAAGATTGAGGACTACAATGATGAAAATTTTGAGCTTTTGGATAAGGAAGCTCATATATACTTATGTGGATTGAAGGGAGCAATGCCTGGAATTCCATATACCTCAAAAATAGTTGCAGAAGAGAGAGGATAAAGTTGGGATGAGAGATTTTCACAGCTTAAGAAGAATAAGCAACGACATGTAGAATTTTATTAGTCATTTTGTAGAGCTTAACTTCATCCTTCCGGGGAAATATCCATTAAACCTTGATCGAATTGATATTTATTGTTTTGTGTAGTTTTGATAATATAAATCTAAGATTATATATGCAAGGCTCAACTATATTTACTTTGGCATCACTATATGGAACTTGTGAAAAATATTTGTTGATATTAAATTTTTGGCCTTATAATCGCAGAGGGCACATTTTTTTCATTCCTTGCTAATGTTCAAACCATATGATACCATAAAGTGTTTTCACACCTTTTTATCATCTATGTGCTACCATATTTATTGCTATATATTCTATGGTCATATAGAATAACAAAACCAACTTTACAAAAAAATTCCATGACAAGTGTTTTTCCAACTTTTACACTCTGGAAAAGAGTTATGTTTAATTCCCATCCTCTTGACCAAACTAAGTATTGTCACGAATTAAAATACTCTACATGAAGTTAGAAAACAAATACAGTAATTGAAAATATGTTGTTGATGTCACTGTAGTGGATACAACTATAATTTTTTGTATTAGAAGTTATAGCCAATTGTGAATTGGAGACCAAGATATTATTTTGTATTGTGATTGTGTGTTCACGAAGGATATGATCTAAGAGATAAAATTAATGGATCCCAATCCAACGATGTCTGTGTATGATCACAAGGATTTCCAGGGTTTATAATCCTGCAAGATCAATTATTTTCTGACCCCGCCAAAGCGAGAAGAATAGGGATCGTTGATCCAAGGATGTGTTAGAACATAGGATGTGTAGGGGTCAAAATATTTTTAGAGTTCTAGGTTTGAGTCATAGTATCTTTAATTTTTTTTGGTTTTGAGATATATCTCATATCATAAATCATGTTTGATTCTTCCATGATCATAGTTTTAGTTTTAGTCTTTGTAAGAACCTTGGTGTCATGCTATTTTTCATCATCATAAAAGAAGTAGGGGTTAGCACGGGTCACACCTTTGGTCTTAAAATCATCATCATTGTATGTCTTGTCTCAAAGGTATGTATAAAGGTTCCATTATATCATTTTCAACCGTTTGAGGGTCAAGTCAAGTGTCCAATCTACTCACTTCAAAATCACCTGGAAGTTCACATCGCATCAAGAAGTACCTTATGTGATTATTTCTCATTATTGTACTTTGAAAACGTGCCAGGGGAGATCTAATCATTTTTAGCACATTCAATGCATTATGTTCTTCAAGATTGTTTCAAGGAACAAGTATAATAGTTTGAATGAAGCATGCTTCCATATTTTGAAAAATTGGCGCTGCGAACTGGCTGTAGCAGATGAAAAAGATTGGATGCTTCCACTTAAGTCCAAAACACGTTCATGAGACACTAGGTACTTCTTTGGTGATTGCATGTTGTTTGAAGGTTGATTGAACTACAAATTGTTGTATATTTACCTGTGTTACAAACTGTTAAATGTTTTATGCACTGCCAACTCTTTGCACCATTAAAACACACAGCTTTTGTATCCTAAACCCTGGCCATTTTCAAGATTGTTATACTAAAGAAACCTCTTACAGTTTCCTATTACAACCAACAATATTATCCATTGCCAACTCTACGCTGCAAACTGTCCATTACATTTATGCACTGCAGACGTGCGCTGCAAACCCTCTGTTTCTTGATAGATCAAACTATTTCCAGTTGAGATTCATCTAGGACTGAGGTTTTAACCTGTCAACTCATATTTTTATCCTCAGATGTGGAAAATCTCACAAGATTTTCATAAAAACCTAGTTCAATTTACGTTGCACACTAGCACTGTGAACTTAACCACTGGCGCTACAAACCCTCTGTTTTACACATCATTTATTCAATTCTGCTTGTCTTCAGTTTCATCCAATTGAATTTTTGTTTCTCTTTTATCACTTCCTACTTGCAGCCTGTTCATCCTCACACTATTGTTGTGTATAAATTATTCAGTCAAGTAAACCCTAAGTCTGTCAGCTCTGTAAACAAACCCTAAATTTCTTGTTCTTATTACACATCTCATAACAAATTCTCAAAAGAGGGTACAAGAGGTCTTTCAAACAATCATCATGGAAAGTCAGAAAGGCACGAAGATCCAAAAAGGGGGAGAGATTGTGAGAGTTGAACCACATGACATGCAACTCTTCCATCCTGAACCATTTTTCATGGAATCTTTCCAGAGGGTGGGCTGTCTAAATTTTTGTGAGAATATGCAAAGAGGACATCCTGAAGTAGATAAGAAGTTTTCACTCAACCTCAGTGGGAAAAATACTAAGGTGGGGGTGTTGGAGTTTGATGTCTTCAAGAAATCTATTTCTGTAGCCGCATAGATACTTGATTGTGGTGAGAAGTGGTTTAAAGCCATGTCTTTGAACTTTTTTTTCTCTAAGGAATTCCTAAAACCTGAATATCAAGGAGACAACCTATCCAAAGGAGTGCCAAGAAGTCACATTCTGGAGTATTTTGACAAGATGCTCATGGTCATTCAAATGTACTTCACATGTGAATGAAGGTTCAATATGGTATATCAATACCATATCAGATTACTACTACACTTCACTGGGAAAGAGTCTGTGAACCTTCCCTTTTACCTTTTCATGAGTATTGGCAAGATGCCAAATAGGGTCTAGGCTAAGTCCAAGGAAGTGGATACTAGTGTTTTTCACTCTGGTTTAATCTAGATGCTAGTACTGGAAGAGTTGAAGAAGAATAACACTAACTGATAAAATTTCCTAGTTGCATCAAGTCTTCAAATAGATATTGCTCACACAACATATTTCAAAAGACAAACACCTACCCTTGTTGAGAAGACCGTGCATTCAGATTCAAGCAAGAAGAGGAAGATGACCAGGACTGACAAATCCTTTAAGGATGATGATAAAACAATTGAAGATGGTCCCTCACAATCTCCTGACAAAGAAATTTCTCATGTGGAATAACCTACACCTATGGATATATCATCAAACAAAGCAAGGAGTTTGAAGGCAAAATAACTTATCTTTTCCCTACCTATTACTGTAGAAACAATCAAACCTTGAAAACCTTTTACCATATCAACAACTAAACAACATGTTCCTATGGAAGATAGCACAACATAAGCCTCAACTCAACAAAAGGAAAAATCTCAGCGTTCCAAGGATCCCATAAAGTATATTGATATCATCACTCCACCTCATGAAATTAATCCTACTTTCAAAGGTCTCAAGAGGCAACTTAAGGATGCAAGAATTGAAAATGATAAATTGAAGAAGGAAAATTTGGAGGCCAGAATCAAGCTGAAGGATATGTTGGACCTATATGAGGAGAGTATTTATAAATCAAGGTACATGAATAAGAGGTCTCTACCCCTTCATAGGCAACTTAATAATGTGTATAAACAAAAGAGATCCTGTCAAGCCAAGATCAGGAAATTGAAAGCAGAGTTGCAACCCTTCAAAGAGCAAATAGCAAAAAGGAATATAGATATGCTCGCTAAGGTGTCTACTAGGAGTACCAGGAAAAAATAAATACAAGATACTACTTCACATCAACATCATTTTTTTCATGTTTAACCTTTTTTTCATACAATTATAATCTAAGTGATGATTTTGGGTCTTGAGTTGAAGTTAGCATGTTCATATGATTTCTCCAAGGTTACTTCATGTTGCAAGGAGTTTGTAGCATCTTATGGAAGGTTTTTCCCACTTCTTGTGCAAGTTTTAAAGGTTGGAATCATTTTTTGGAGGTAAACAAGCACCTACAGGAAAGTTCGCAGCGTGTGGACTCACTGGCGCTGTGAACAGGGTGTTTTAGGATAGTTTGGAGAGCAAGTGTTGCGAACTTGGAATAATGAATATTTTGAAGATGAAAGGGATTGCCAGGTGTCAGGTTGAACTCGAATAAACATTTAGGAGATCAGTTTCACATCAAAAGGCTACCTTCCTCAAGGAACTGCCTGCAGTAAAGCCACATCATCAAGATGTTAAGGGTTGTTCTAAACGTTGCCAACATATTCCTAGAAAATAACATTCTATTTACATTCTTATTGTACATTTAGTGCCACACCTTTCTTAGGCATAAAATCCCATGAGGAAGTGAGGTGGCGACTTGTAAACAAGTTTTTGGATGTTTTGTTATTTAACATGCATTGTAACTTGATAGAGGATTCAAATGGTTAAGCAGAGAATCTCTTATCTTTAGTTTCAAGATGTAGCATAGTTTCCTGATGTATATACCAGACTCAAGAATCTTTAATAGTGAAATATCAATTATTTTTCTATTCTCATTTCTATTGTATCTCACTTTGGTGTTGGTTTCTGGTGAATGATTCATCATGATGCTTGCTTTCTTATTACAGTAAATGATTTATTGTTGGTAATTTATTCAAGTGGATCAGAGGGTTTTCTCTTTTTGATTAAGAAGTTCTTATTCAATGATATTTCTTCCATATGTGGTCCATAAGTACTTGATGTAACCTAATACACATATTTCACCTTTCTTGCTAAGTCTTCTATCTTCCATTTATATCTCTAAACATTGATTTGAAGCTATTCAAAGCCTTGTTTGCTAGTGTGTATTTCATGGAGGTTTTTGTGATTGACATCATAAACTGAGTTTCACACCCATTTTTCACACTTTTAAAACATTATTATTCACATTTTGATGGGTATTAGGCTTAAATATACAATAGTCTAGGTGTGACTTCTAGTGCTAACAAGATGATCACCGATCCTTTACACAACTTCTTTATGATACTTACCACACACCATAATTTCGTACCCAATTCACACACGATAAGACACCGTGTTTAATACACATATTTCATAAGATAATCACAAATAATCAATTTGCGTGCATTCATAAATTAGGAATTAAATAAAACCAAACACAGTTCTCTGCAAATCTGATTACACAAAACCTCACTTTCACACTATTCCTCAGTCTATCTACTCTATTACAATCACAAAACATAGCCTTATAGGCTCAAACCAATCTTGGCATCTCAATCCCGAGTAAACACAACCAAACCCTAAAAAATATGATAAATCCCTAAAATCAATCAAAACCCTAAATTAAACAAACAAATCACATCTAACAACTAATTAAGTCTTCTCGATGCCTTTTGGAGGCATTCAAGACAATTATTACAAATTTAAATAAAATTAAGAGGACCAACCCTCTTTGGTAAAAGTAATTGACCATTAGGTCAATGCATTAAAACTTGGATCATATGTTCCTGCATCAATGTCTAAAATTAGATGCTCATGGAGGAATTTGATGTAGAATGATGCATTTGAAAGGTCAAAACCATCAAGAACTAAGGTTTTAATATTAGGCCCTTGGGGATCTCATACACATGAAGCTTTCCAAACCGTTACCATTTGTCAATGTAGGATACAAATAAGCAATCAAACACTACTATTGTGTCATTACTCTTCACCCACCGAAACCTTGAACCACCCCATCACTGCATACTTAGAACCATGACATCCAACATGTACCTACCACAAATAGAAATTGCTAATTATAGACATGCCAGAAGCAATCTTCTTCTGGAAATGCAAAAAAGAAAAAAGCATAAAAGACTAATCATAAAAAGATGTAGGTTCAATTTATTACTTAAAAGAAAAAAAGAAAAAAACAGTTTCACTAGACTCATTTTTTACAAGGAGCATGAATATATGAACATCTCTATCACACAAGCCCCCGAATCTTGGATTTCTAGAAAAAAATACAACCAAGAATAACAATTTTCTTGGACTATAGTAAAATTAATTCTAGAATAGGTTATGATCAATGCCAATGTTTAGATGCACCTACAAATGGAACATCGCTGGATCTTAAGCCTCCAGTAGCACAAGCACAACCGAGGGTTGACAATTACAACTCAAGGGATGACATCCCCTTGTAGGATGTCGAGAACCACTGAATCTCTATACTTTGGTGCTCTGCAACTGATCTATGAAAAACTAGCGTGTAACAAAGTGTCTGTGCACTGAGACATGGAGTCAAATGCACAATGCCTTGGTTGATCATTTGAAATGAGGTAACAACCATGCCTGCCCATCTGCAACTACAAGTTGCAACCCATCCAACAAGTTTGCTTCTCTGTCTGGAAAATGAGTTGAAGTAAATAGCTAGGATAAATCCACCTGGTTAGATGTCAATTATGAAAACGCTTGCTAGGCATGAAGAAATCCACCAACAAGGATAATGGGATCTAAAGTACGATCATGGCCCATCAGTGTGAAAAATGAGCTAAATCCAAACACCTATGAAGCTCATATGATTAGGACCCAATGATGTTTAGTCTTGTCAAATGCGAAATGGTCGCCAATAAGGATAACAACCATCGAGGCACTCTAGCTTTTGAATCAAACCTCAAATTATGTGTTGGATTTGACGAGGAGTGATTTGTTGGGAGAAAGGAAATGATGGAAATGCTTCCCCTCAGCATGAAGCAACAAAGAACCTATGACTACTTAGTACTCATACATGTGTAGAACAACTTATTTTTCTCAAGGATGAAAGGAATTAACCTAAGGCTTAAATAAACGCAGAAAGACATGACAACACAAAAATCTCAAAATGCACACAACATGATAGAAATGACAAATCAACAAAAGGAAAACAACAAATTGATGACTACTACCATATAGAAACCCTAACAAAATTATTATTTTTCTTTCTTTCAATTTGTCTTCTTTTGATTTCTTTCTTTTTTCTTTTTAAAAAAAAGAATAAAAAGGTCTCACACAAAGTACAGTTTCAAATGTTTCCCATTGACTGACATCTCTTCTCTATCGCCATCCAAAATAGTAAGGTAAAATGTGTTGGGACCCACTATTGCATCGACAAGGTACGATCCCAACCACAAACTATCACACTTAAACATAAACTGCATCATTGATATTGGATTAGATGCTCCTGCATCAATGGCTAAAATCATATGCTACATCATTGATATTGAAAACATAAACTGGAGGAAGCACAAAAGATTAATTTAGTAATCACCACGATAAAATCCAATTGTATCTGTACCACCCTGCCACCAAACTTCCATAGAAACGATAGGCTTCTTGTGTTATCAATCCTTTTTCATTCAAAAAGTGAGACATGAGAGAACAAGCCATTCATTCCTTCTTTATAACTTTCATTAAGGCATGTAGTATTTTACAAATGGAATCTAAAATACTTTCACATTAATCAATGTAACAACCAAACATTCAACTTTAGCTTAATGAAAGTCAAGATAGAGAATTCAGTTCTGAATAGTCGTTTCAGTAATCTGTATAGATTAGTAGCAATAAATGGTTAGAACACATTTTCCAACACATTATTTGCAACATTGGTTAGAACCAAACAAGTATTTTTTTCCCTCCTTACACCTCATCAATCAGAAGGAAGTGTCTTAAAAATGTTGCATGGTCCATTATCAAA
>SNQJ01S0034810.1:82572-107792 GCA_010110895.2 Picea sitchensis | reverse complement strand
AAGATTATAGACTGGATAGGGTTCCAAGATTGATGGTCAGTATATCAATGGAAATGTACAAATATGGGTTAATTCCCTTGTTTTTTTTATCCAAGTCTATGGGTTTTCATAAACGTATTCGTGACAAGTCTATAGACAAGGAAAAGTGTAAGGAAATATTTCGATATCCCTGTGGTGAGTAGGGTCATGACTTATGGATTTCCCAGGAGAACGATTAGAGAAGATGAATGAGTCGAAACCTATAGTGAGAAATGGGGAGGGTAAGGGAAGAGATGGAAAAATTTCGAGGTAGAATACTTGGGGAGAACCAAGGTTTATGTGATAAATAGAAAAACAATACACCTAACCTTTCAATGGAAACCCTAACTCTACAATGAAAGAAAAAAAAGGGGGAGTAGAGGGCCTACTTGATGTTTGTGGATATGTGGATGGTGTTGAGTGGACAGGGCGAGGTTTTGTTTAGTTATCTTATCTGCACTAGAAAACCACTCTCTTTCCTTCAACATTGGATGAAATAAAAATAGACAAGGATGGGCACATTTATAGGATTTTGGTGAGTTTGTGTCATAAATGCGGGTAGGTGAGGCTTTTAAAATCAATAAAGTTGATGCGATGTTTGATGATGTACATCAAAATACTTCATGGGAAGTCTTCAAATATGTATCATAATACTTTCCCCTATGTTTGTCAGAGCTCATTGGAGGGAAAGACAAGAACTCCTTCGATGTACATCAGGGGAGTTTCAATTAACTTGCCCGAAAACAAATTTTAACTTGAATTTTCACAAGCATTTCAATTTGAAGACAAAAACTTAGTTGAAGAGAGGAGTTGGAAGATCATGTTTGGAGAAAAGGAAGGATATAGTGCGAAGACGATATTTGAAGAGTATTCAAAGATAAAAACTATAAGGGGATCCATTTTCTTGAAAGGATTTTTCAAATAGACTATATAAAAATGAAGGGTTGTAGTGTCTGGCACAACAAATGGCGATACACTGGGAGAAACCTTGAATCTTTGTGAGATAGTATCCAAACACAAATACTTGAGGGGGGAGGCATTATCATGCATAACTCAAGAGAGAAAGAATATGTCCCATAACTCAAGTTTTGGAAAGAAAACATTTGTAAGTTACAAAGGGGAGCTAGGACTGTGTCTTAGAACATATTGTCTCTTAATGCATAATTATTTATATAAAAATCACATAGGGAGGGAATAAGGAGTATTATAGGGAAACGAAACATCAGGAATTCTGAAAACACAAGTTTTGATATATTTCTCTGGTGTTTCTTCTTTTCGAACGAGTGTCGATATCCCTGATGGAGTCACCCTGGTGTCACAAGACTTGCTTTGCTGCCAGTAAGTGTCCATAGCCCCGACGAAGATACTTGCATTACTTGCATGTCCCACGTGATCTAGATTTCCTTTCCTCAAGCCTTTACCTTTTGAATTTAATTTTATTATTCTTAGAGAGAGGTGGATGGGGGGATCCTAGTTTTACTTTAGAGGAACTGGGGATGACACCTGTGATAGTGGGATTTTCCAACTTGATTATAGATAAGAGAAATCCTTGAGTAATGTTTTGTGGAATACTACAAATTTCCCTTCCCAAGTGATTTCATCTTAATAAAAAATATAGAAATATGTTCTTAGGCTAAGCCCTTGGTTCCTTACTTTGTCATATTTAATTGCATGATTCCCACATATTGATGATCTATGTTCCACTACTAGATCCGAATTAAATTAATGCATATCAAAGTTATACAACTAGGATGGGGTGTGTTTGGAATCTAGGTCACAGATTTATTAGGCTATTGGCACCAATGTGCTGCATTTAGAAGTGTGTCCAAGACTAAGATTATCCAGCATTTGAGAAACTAGGGACAAGATTTTTCAAGAGGGAATAGTAAAACCTGAAAAATAGACAAACTGGAAAATTTGAGTTCAAGAAAAACAAACAGAAATCAAAGTTAAATTTTTTTTGCAGGAAATGAGAAAAATAAACTTTTATTTATTTATAATAAGGGGGTTGTCATGGCGGCTAACTGAAGTAATGTTTTAAAATTTATCCATTTACGGGAAGGAGGTCATCTTCCCCTTCAAGTTTTTGTAACTAGTAAGTTCCTTGGCCAATTTTCTCTTTTATCATGTAGGTTCCAACCCACAATTGTTGTAATTTTGAATGTTTCCCTTTATCCTTATGCATTTTCTCCCATTTGAGGACTAAATCCCCAACTTGGAAATCTTTCTCACCAACATATTTCTTATCAAACTAGTGCTCAAAAATATGTTGATGAGTTTCCAACTTGTTCTTGGACTTGACATGATTTTATTCTAGGTTTATCAAGGTATCGATATGTCGTTGGATGATGGGACATTCTCTCTCGCGATATTGTTGGGTGAATTGCAAGGGAGGAAGGTAGATTTTTGAAGGTAAAATATCTTCTTTTCCGCAAATAAGAAGATACAGAAAAGTCCCTAGAGAGGCCTTAGGGGTGACATAATCGGCCTAGAGGGAATTAGGTAGAGAGTTATGCCATTTTCGTTGGTGATCAACTACAATTTTCTTAAGGATTCAGATCGGGTTCCTGTTTGTGGATTCAGCTAAACCAATACCCTTAGGGTAGTAGTTGGTTGTATATTTTAGAGTGATCCCATTTTCCAAAGTGAAATCAGATAATTTCAATGGTGAAAAATAAGTTGCATTATCTAAAACAAGAGATTTAGGCATGCCAAACCTAGTGATAATATGATGTTCAAGAAAATTGATTATTGCTTCATAATTCACCTTGGTTAATGATATTGCTTCAGTTCAGCGTGTAAAATATTTAGTAGTGGTTAGGATATACCTGTGGTGCTTGGATGAATGGGGATTGATCTCACCGATGATGTCCAACCCCCATTGTTTGAAGGGTTCTTCTATAGTGATAGGTTTAAGTGGAACAAATTCCTTATTCTCTCTTCCTACATATTTTTGTCACACATCACAACTTCGTGAATATGCATGAGCATACTTGAATAATGTATGCTAGTAGTATCCAACTCTCAGTATATTGTGAGTTGTTATATCTCTTGAGAAATGGCCTCCTATTGGTCCATAATGCATGTCATTAAGGATGTTGTGAGCATCTTGTTTTTCAAGGCATCGAAGTAATACTCCATCATAGTTCTTTTGAAACAAGATGCCATGCATCCATTGATATTGTAAATATTTCAATCTGAGAGCTCTTTTCTACTTGGTGTTGAGGTGCTCTAGAGTTGTACCATGTTGAAGGTAATACTTGATATCATTATAAAATGATCCTTCAACAACTGGGATGTAATGATAATGTTGTGTATACATAGTTTGATCCTCCTGCCATCTGTCCTCTTCTTGATCTTTATCACCGATATCTTGTGTTACCAATTTGCAAAGGCCCTAAACCTTTCACGATGTTGGTTGGTTTAAACTCCAGGTCATACTTTTTTAGGGTTTCCATTTCGTTACCTCATCTCTCTACCAACTCCATTTGAATAAAAATGGATCTTACCTTTGGATAAGGGAAAATAAATTTCATGTGGTTCCTCAAAATGTAAGATATGAAATATTTGATTTCTTTCTCAACATCAAAAGATTTGTTATCCACTAGTGGGTAGTTTAGTTTAGCGCCTTGCAATTTAGTGCTCATGAAAGAAATGAGATATTCATTTCCTTTCTCATCCTTGTGTGTGATCACTGCTACGAGGAAATGGTCAGACACAAAGGTGTATAGAAATAATTCCTTAGTGAAATATGGGACTCGTAGGGATAGTGAATCTGCTATAGCGTTTTTTATATTTTCAAAAGAATCTTTTTCAACGGGTGTCCATTTGAACTAAACATATTTCTTAATCACATGTTGAATTGTTTTAGTGATTTCAGAAAAGTCCATAATTAATCTTATTACAAACTTGATCTTGTCGAAAAAGGATTGCATTGACTTCTTACTATGTGGTGGAGGGATTTACATAATAGCTTTGGTTCTGTCTGGGTCCACCAAAATCCCATCTTTGGAAATCACATTCCCTAATAATATACCTTATGAAACAAAAAGGATGGTATTTTTGGGATTCAATGAGATCCCATACTTTCTACATCGTTCAAATATTTGTTTCAGATGTTTTGGGTAGGCTTCTTTCTTCTTTGAATAAATCGTGACATCGTTGAGATAGACCACCATGATTTGACCAATCAACCCTTTGAAAGCAATATTCATATCCCTTTGAAATGTAGCACCTGCTTTTACTAAGCCAAAGGGAATCCTTATGTATGTGTATGTTCCCCACTTAGTCCTGAATGTGATTTTTAATTGGTCTGGTTCTTCTATGAGAACCTGGTTGTATCCTGAAAAACTATCCAATAGAGAAAACATCTCTGATCCTAGAGACAAGTTGCAAGATTTTCTCAATATGGGGAATCTGGTAGTTGTCTTTGTTCAAAGCTCGATTCAGGTTCCAAAAATCTATACATATTCTGATTTCTCCCAACTTTTTCCTAAAGGGAACCATATTCGATACCCAAGTTGAATGACGAACCTTGAAAATGATTCGAGTATCTAACAATTTTTTAAATTCCTTCTGGATGAGTGGTTCAAGAGTTTGATGTATTTTTACGAGCTTATGCTGGAATGGATTGACACCTTCTTTAATTGAAATTGCATGTTGAATTATCCAGGTTTCATAAGTCTTCAGATCGTCATAAGTCCATGCAAACACATCATGGTACTTCTTGAACAATTTTGTGAATGTGTATTTTTTCGCCTTTTAACAATAAATGCCCATGTTGACATACTTGGGATATTCATATGTTCCTATATTGACTAGGAAATGCATCATGGTAGAGATGTTTGTCTTTGGATTAACAGGACTTCTAAATTTAGTCTATAAATCAAATAATTTCTCTAGTGGCAGTACATTCTTTGGGATGCAATTTTCTTTGACTTTACTTGTCTCATCCTGATAATCCTATAAGTCTTGTTGATGGGACTCATCATTAATCACATAATATTGCAATACAAATGCACTGGTCAGAAAATTGATAGTCTAAGTATCATTATTGAATACTTTCCAGTTTGTGACGTTATTTGGTATTGAAGGCCCGAAAATCATTTTGACGAAAAAACCATCGTTAGGAGGTATGAACCTAGATGTTGTGTTGGCCATTATATCTGCATCAATATTTTGATTATGAGGTATATACGTGATATTGAATGTATATAAGGATGAAATCAGATTCTATACCGCTTGTTGATATGATTTTAGATGCGTGATAGGAAATGAATGGTATTTCTTACCTATCGAATGATTATTTCTGAATGACCAAAAACTTTAAGGTACTTCACCTTAAGGTCGATGGCCTTTTTCATAACTTGGACTAAGGATTTTTATTTTGCAGTGTTATTGGTGCATTCAAAATCTAATTGACATGACATGAGTGTCTTACATTGTTTAGGATTGATCAACACACATCCTTCCCCGACTCCTTCTTGTGTCCTAGTGCCATCAAAGAACATGGACCACATGTTATAAATCTTAGTTTTGTTAATTTTGCTAAAACCTAATTTAGTTAATATGGTATAGATGATGTTATGTGTTTGTTGAAGGAGTTCTGATTGTAAATCTGGTTGTATTCAAATGATTGTGCCTCATAACAACCATGGTCAACTTCCAATAAATAGTTACCCAAAATGAAATGTGCAAAACTAATAAGTTCAATCTTACCTTCTAATTTTGTTACAATGTGTTTCATGTAAGCTTCATTGTTTACTTAAATATAATTTTATTTACCTTTATATGGGAGCCACAGGTGGGAACAATCGGTGGAAAAATAACATTGAAGTTTTGCTGACCAATCCCTGATCAACAAAAAACCATAGTTTTTCGGTATGTCAACAACAACAATATCAATAATTTGATGCACTCTAGGTTTGGATGGAAGCCTAATTAAGACATCTTTGAGTTATCCTTTTACTTTAACATCTGTTCTATTTAACTGTATGATTCTCATTTTATTCATTTGCGAGTCAAAATTTATCCTTTGGCATACTGAATAAGGCATAATGTTAGAGGCTGCACCTGAATCTACCAAAAAATTGTGCATATTGAAATTGAAAATTTCATAAGTGAGTAGAAAAGGTGGGACCTAAGATTTTGAGTACACACCTATGCTAGCTACGTTTATAGCTGCTGCAATTTCCACTTTGTGTACTTCCTTTGAATCAACATTTGGAGGGATGTTTCCAATAGTAGCAATGATATTTTTCTAAGAATTATTGGGGTTAAAAGAATGATGCATTAGATCGTGTTGTTGTGGTAATAAGAAGACATCAAACATTGAGATGTTGGATTTTTTATTTTTCATATCTTATATAACGTTATATTCTAAATCATGCATGTTTGATTTGTTCATTGTTTGGTTTGATTTTGGCTCATATGTCTTATTGTTGGTTCATGATGTGTTAGGTTTGGTGCTTTTCCCATTTGAGTTAGACGTACTTGGTTTTTCCATGTTATATGGAATAGT
Source organism: Picea sitchensis (assembly GCA_010110895.2). Taxonomy (NCBI): domain Eukaryota; kingdom Viridiplantae; phylum Streptophyta; class Pinopsida; order Pinales; family Pinaceae; genus Picea; species Picea sitchensis. The sequence goes on along the minus strand of SNQJ01S0034810.1, from coordinate 101,254 downwards.
CTTATCATATTTTCCGTTGATTTTCCCTTGGGTTGGGACATTTCATTTTGGTGTAGGAAGAGGAGGAGTAATATTCCTAAGAGGAATATTGTCTTATTTGGAAGAGGAGGTGATGGGGAACAAACCTTTTTGTGTAGGATGTATTCCCTAGGAACAACTTTAATCACCGGTGCATATTCTACAAAGATTTCTTCTATCTTCTCATCATCTAAGTCTATACACCAGTCCCAAAAAGGCATAGAAGATTCTCGGGGCACCTCTTCATTGGTATCATTTTGAGCCTCATTAAGTTGTTCATCATTTAGATTATGTTGATCCTGCATTTGATTTATAAATAGGGTCATGGAGTTGACCCATTGAGGAAAAGCACTTTCTAGATGATTTTGTTGATGATATGAACAAAAGTTATCATTGTTGAAGCTATCTAGGTTTAAACCAATTTGAGGAGATTTGGGGGGTCTTGGTGGGTTGTCATTTCTCTTAAAAAATGGAAAGAAAGTTCTAGGTCTCTAAGTCCCTTTACCAACATTCTTCTTGAGATCTAGAACCTCATTAGATAGTTTCTTGACCAAATTTACCATGATATCGATATCCTTGGGTTCTTTTTCGGGTAGTTTTGTAAGGAGTAAAGGTTTATTTCTAGCCAACCTAATTTCCTTAGAGTGTGGGTGATGATCATAAGAGGATAGTTCCCTTTATATAGTTTATACTTCATCAAAATTAATGGCTAGAGTGTTTATACCATTTCTCTTGATGAACATGCCTATAGAAGGAATGAGAGTTGTCATGTATATTCAATGGCTAAGGACTATGCGGGGGCCACATCAACAATGAAATTAGTTAGGAAATTGAGAAATCACTGGTTAAAATATTTTACTTTTTCTCTTTTATCCATTTTAATGGATCCCAATTCATTATACAAGGATGTTGTTGTTTTCCATTCTCCGAATTTTCTGATAAAATCCCTCTCAAAATCGTCCCAAATTGATATGGAATTGGGTAGTAGATTGAAATACCATGTAGATTCTCTGCCATAAAAGGTGTAAGGAAACAACTTGCAGAACACATATTCATTCTGTACATTTAGCATATGAGTTTCTAAGAAGAATTTTTTTATGTGGTCTTCTGGTGAACCAGGTCTTTCTGGATCAAACTTGGGAAGGAAATTGTCTAATTTCCAAGGAATTTCATGTAAAGGTCTTGCTAAATTTAAGGGACCTTGGGACATCCATGGTGGGATCACTACCCTTTATTCTCTGCATTCACCCATGATATATTCTAGATTCATTTTCGGGTTTTCACCCTCATTGTTTTCTTTGGGTTCGAAAAGGGTATGGGGAACTTGGCTCAAGGGTTCTGAAACTTCTTGTAATATAGTTTTGATGAGGTTATCTATGAAGTCAATGTATATATTGGGTCTTCTCACATGGGTAGATTTCCCCTTTGGAAGCTCAGAAGTTGTTGGTAGCTTACCAAGTAATTTTGCGTAAGTGCATGTAATATGAAAAGTTTTGGAGAACTATTCTTGTGGCACACGAAACCAAGTCTTTGAATGAGATTTAGGAATACCTATGGAAATGTCCAAATTTGGGTTCGTATCTTCGTAGGTAATCTCTTGTTCCAAATTGATACTAGGAAACAGAGTGGGACCGGAGTTGTTTTCAAAAGACTGATTGAGATTATGCAGCTCGTTTATGTAAGCCATAAAATTCAGACCCTCCTAGCGCCAATTTTATTGACAGGAAAAAATTATCCTGACAACAGTAAGGGGTACACCCGGTGCATGGTCCAAATCAGACTATACATTGTTTGGTTTAGGAGACCCATATGGAATTCAACCCATTTTTCATTGTTGGTGATGAGAATGGAAGTGGGTGGTTATGCAATGCAAAGGTGTAGATGAAGACTATGTATGAAAATAGATCTAATCTATTCAATCCTATCCTAGCTAGGAGAAAACTATAGTAACCGAATGCATTGTAAATGAAACTAAAATTTGTGAGAAACCTCACACAAGTAGTTGAAATGAAGGTGCAAACTTAGAAACATGAGCATACATACATATAACCAATGAATTCTAAATTATATTTTTGCATACATTTACAACTCATAATATTAGGACTTGAAAATTTAAAAAGGAATAACAATGTTGTAATATAACATCGAATGGATCAGATTAGTCTATCAAACAAACGTTGTTCTTACATTCCATGTGATCAACATACATTCTACTTGAAGAAGTTCAAAGAAAAATAAACCCCACACACAAGTTCTTCTCCCTTTATAAAATTGCCCCCAAGGGATTCTCAATATTAATCCACAGTATATCTCCTTGAAATAGTTCTTGAATTTATACAATGGTTGAAGAGCCCTCTCAAAATGGATCTCTTCTCCTATTTATATTTATTTTCCTAATTGTTTTGTGACTCTTTGTATTCCTTAAATAAGTTGTTACAAAATTGTTTGTCTCCATCTTCTAGATGACAAGTGTACAAATAAAGTACAAAATTGAGAGTAGTTAAGAAAAGACAAAATAGGGGGAAGATAATAGCAATTTTAGATTTTCTATTTTTTCTTTTTATGTATTCTTTTCTTGGAGGTAAACTACCCAAATTTCCAACTGATCATACAATGCAAAGAGTCTACGATATGCAAGTTCTTTGATGGTGTCCATATGCATTGTCACATTGTTGTCGAGGGTCTACATATCTTTTGACAATTCCTTCATGAATTCCTTATCCATGGTATGAAGCTTCATTGGTTGGATGAGGTGTTTTTCTGTGAGATTTTTTGTCATTGAAGTGGATTCCTCAGTCATTCCTCACATATGATTAGTGTTGTCATGTACCTTGTCGACTATTTTCTCCATTACAAGGTTTTTTCCAAGCTCTTCTAGTTGGGGCAATTGACACAACTTGAGTAGTTCTTGTGTTTCTTTTTGTATGCGTGAGAAAATTGTCATTAATATGGTAGTCTCATTATCTTCCCTTTTTCCTAAGTTCAATAATCGATCAAGTGCATAGACGTCATCTTTCCTTTCTCCAACAGAGGGGTGATATATCTCTATCGATGCATTTGAATTTTTTGCGATCCACGTATCGATGTTGTTCATCCCCTCTCAGATAGGTTTGAATTGTGCAATATTGATTTTCATCATTCGATGTTGTTCCATGATAGTAGCAACTAATTATTGGAACATGTGCACATGCGCATACATGTAGATTAAGGTCTCCTCTAGTTCAGTTCTGAATTTCTCTGCACTAGTCTTAAAAGTATGAAGGTTTCCTTCATTGAACTTTATACCATCTAGGGAATAACTCTTTAGTTGTGTATTCAAAATCATCGAGAATATTGTTGTCTAGTTTCTTAATCCCTTTGTCGAGGTGAAATAATTTTTCTAGGTATTTGGGTAAAAATGATGCTATGGGTTCCTTTATGGAGTTACAGACATATTTGTTCCCAAAATCTATGTTTTTTAGGATCCAAGTGATGGCATTGACATAAGGTAAAACATCATTGTGGGAAGTCACTCTGAAAATACTATATATTCTAATGTTCTCGAAGATTCTTAATTCATCTTGATCCTCGACGTCAATGGATAATTTTTTCTTCTTGAAAATATGGTACACATATCCCCATATGAGTTCCTCTCCTTCCTTTTCCATGAGTACAAAAATGTCATCATACATGGATCTAGAAGTTTCAATTTCATCTTCGTTCTGTCGGCCACTTCCAAAAGATTTGGTGGCTAGAACTTTACTATATTCTTTCTTTCTCGGAGACACACTTGAACCTATGAAGAAAATATGGAAAAATGATTAGTGTAAGGGTAAAAACATAACTGATGCATAATTAATATTTATGAGTATCTCGAACTACTTGAGGATTCACTTGAGATGATGTTTTATGGAAGATCGTCATCTGATGACGAAAGTATGATGGTAGGCATTATGAATGATCTGGTGAAAGTTAGAGAAGAAAATGGATTGGAAGATGCTTAAAGTTCGAAATCAAAGAAATTTTTATGAACTGCTCCGATGACTATTAGAAGAGTTAGTGTCAAGTGTTCCAAAAACCATCAAACAAGTTAGTATGAAATGCTCCAATGGCCATAATCCAAGTTGGTGAGAAAGGCATCGATGGTCTATTTTTTATATCGGGAAATTTGATGACATGACCACCAATGGAAAGGAATCGAGAAAGTTAAGTTTAACTCCTCTGATGTATCAAAGGAGTTAATACGAACTCCTTCGATATATTAGAGGAGTTAAAATGACGTGTGCCTAAAGGTAAAGTAATTCAGGAGAGTTTATGTGAACTTCATTAATGGATTTCTGGATATTTCATGGGGATATTCCCGATGGCATTGATATTTTAATGCCAAGGTGGCCTATCTACCAAGGGAATTATCAAAAATTGATTAAGTGTGGAATGGTTTGGACCTGCAAGGTGTTAAATTTGAAAGTATTTGGGGAAAGGATATTAAGATTGCAGACCAGAAAGGGTTTCAATTAGTGGTCAGTATATCAGTGGCTAGGTATAGAGACATGTTAATACCCTTGTATTTTATATAGTTCTACTATTTTTTGGAAATGTATCTATGACAAGTCTATAGCCAAGGAAAATTGTAAGGAAATATTTCGATATCCCTATGGTGATCATGGTCACAACTTATGGATTTCATAGGAGAACATTCTGAGAAGAGGAAGGAGTTGAAACCAACGGCGAGAGATGGGGAGGGTAAGGGTAGATATGGTGAAATGTCTGGGTAGAAGCATTTGGAAGCACCAGAGCTTATTGGATAAATAGAATGAAAATAAACCTAACCTTAGAATGGAAACCCTAACTCTATAAAGAAAGAAACAAAGGGGGAGTATAGGGCCTACCTGACATTTGTGGATATGTGGAGGATGCTAAGTGGTCGGTGCAAGGTTTTATGTGGTTATCTTATCTGTGCTCGAAAACCACTCTCCTTCCTTTGACATTGGTTGAAACAAAAATATTCGAGGATGAGCGTCTTGTATAGGGTTCGGGAAAGTTTGGGTCATAAATGCAGGTAGGTGAGGCTTTTAAAATTGAGAAAGTTTATGTGAAGTTTGTCGATGTACATCAGAATACTTCATAGGAATTCTTCTAATGTGTATTGGAAGAATTTCCTCTAATTTTTCCACAGCTCATCAGAGGGAAAGATAATAACTCCTCCGGTGTACATCGAGGGAGTTTCAATTAACTTTCCCAAAAACAATTTTTAACTTGAATTTTCACAAACATTTCAATTTTAAGACAATGATTTAGTTTAAAAGAGGATCTTGAAGATCATGTTTGGAGCCAAGGATGGATCTAGTGCGAAGACGGGAGTTGAAGAGTCTTCGAAGAAAAAAAAATATAATGGGATCCATTTTCTTGGAAGGATTTTTCAAATAGACTGTATGAAAATGGAGGGTTGTAGTGCTTGACACAACAAAGAGGAAGTCACTTTCGTGAGAGACCAAGGTTGAGGATAGAAAATAAATACTTTTTCTAGTTTGAGGAGTGTAGAATAAAATAAGGACTTTTGCTTACATGAGAGTGAGGAGATTTCACAGGTTGGGTGAAGATATTTCATCCAAGTATCGATGCAGAGAGGGTTAGATCACAAAGGACTATGATTCAATATCTTGGATAGGTGGAGAAGGAATTCCATCTAGAGATCATACAAATCAAGGAGAAGAGAGAGGAGAGAAAACCATAGGTGGATACACTTCACCAGACTGATTTTCCCTTAGGAAAAGTAAAACATATTTCTTGCTAGAATTGACCAATTTCTTAGCTTGATTAGCACTTACCAGTGAATTTTTTTATTTTCTTTTGTGTGCGTTGATGATGAATTATTTATTATCCTTGATGAGGAAATAATGGTGGTCTCTCTGCATAAATATAGATTCCCTCATATACATGTACGAGCTTCCAAACACTACTTTGCATACATCCAATGGTAATACGTCAAATTCTACTTCATCTATAAAATCGACACTTACAACAAATTTAATCTTACATTGATTTTTTTACCTTGATATATGCATCCTTGTTTACCCAACCCAATGGATAGGGGATAACTTGAAGATCATGAACCCCCAATCTAAGCTTGTTGAGTAGATCCACTACTATGAGATTATCCTGTAAACCAAAGTCGAGCAAAGCAGCTATCTTGATCTGAATCTTGATGTGGAATATCTTGGTCATCTCCTTCTCTTTCTGGTGATGAAGGATACTCAAATTCAACTCCTTCTACAATGATGTTCAGAAAATATTCCCATCCACATTTGAGCTAATTTCAACATAATTTCTCGAATCTATGACTAGAACATTATTTTTCTTTGCTTCCTTCTTACGGTTCTTTGGGTTCAATTCTAGATGTAGTTTTCAACACTTTTCCTCAGTTTGAAAATTAATATTGCAATGGTTGCTAGGAGCCTTGCAATGATGTGAATTGGCTACCATATTCTAATCCTTTCCCCCTTTCCACTTATTTTTCCCCTCCTTGGAATCTTCCTAGTTCTTTTTTTTCTTGGAATCACTTGGCTACCCCTTCTTCTAGCCTATGTTTTTTAGGTACTATGCCTATACTCATGCCTTATCCACTATCCTTGGCTTGAAGAGAATCACCTACTTTCATAGATGACTATGTAAACCCCCCATATACTTGAGGAGTACATCTGGGTTATTAGGACATATACCGAGCATGATAGACATATTTTTGAACTCAATGATGTACTCATGTACACTCTACCTCTACCTCCTCTTGAAGTAGTTCCACCATATTAATTGGTCCTCTACATACCCAATAATGTATAATTAGGACTTGATGATGGTTTTGATGTCTTCCCACCTAGTTACTAGTGGATCACCCTCCAACCTAAGTGTTTATGTATGGATTTCCGCCAGGTTAAATCATGGCCCTCTAAATTCAATATATCAGATGAAGTATTTTTCTCTTCATCTATATGGTGAACACTAAAATAAACTTCTAGTTGTTGAAACCAATGATCCGTTTTTAATGCATCGATCTCAACTTGGTATGGATTTATGTCCACTTTTTCTTCCATATTAAATAGGGACTATGAAGGGTTTATGGCATTGGAATGTGTATGATATTTATTGGTTTTTTTCCGTGAATCCTTTTTTGGGTCTTCATTATATCTCGATTTCCCATCTAATATGATATATGAGTTTGAGCCTATAACTTCTCTGAATGGTTTGAGATTTATTACTAGAGATTCCTTGAGGAGGGACATATTATGATATATGTTATAGGCTTCCTCTTCCATCCTTGAAAATATCTCCTTTGTTGGATCTCAAGGGTTTTTATGAACAGACTCGTTGGCCATGGCTAGGGTTCTATAATTTTCTTCTTAAATTGATTCCTATATCCCTACAAATTTCCACAAATGCCCCAACAAAACTACTATGATACCAATATGATATGTAAAATGTTGTGGAATTCCACTAGAACAATTCGTCACAACATCTGATAAATAAAATTGAAATCTACACTATGAAGGTTAAATTCCTTAAGATTCTAGAACCTTTAGTTACATTTTTTTTTTTCTTATGCATGAAATAGATCAAATGTGGAAATAGAGAAAACTAAAACAAAATTACACACCATCCAAAAAATAACACAAATACTTTCTCTAGGAGCCCCTTACGGGATAAAACCCAACTAGAAGGTGAGGTTGCTCTACTCTCTTTTCTTCAGTATGGAAATAATGTAGGTACAAAGGAGAAGGAACTACCTATGGAGTTACTTGAGACCTATGGCCTATTAGGAAGCTACAAAACATTAATCCCCTTTGTTATTATCCCTAATTTTTCCACTCTTAGTTGTTCTGCTCCGCTATGGAACAAAATACAATAACATAGAATGGAACCCCTTCTCCTTCTAACAGTCCAATATTTAACATAGCCTGATAGCCATCTAGGGGTAGGGTTTTGACTTCCTCAACCCTAATTTTTGATCTGTTTTTGTACCTTCTAGAATGTTCTTAGAAAATACACTACATGGATATCCCCACATGTTTAGGTAATGGAGGTTGACGTGGCATCCACTCACACCATGGTGATCAATATGGTAGGTCAACTTGCGGGAGGCATAATTTTGTATACAAACTCCGATTGAGGTGATTCTTGCACCATTGGAAAGGTATAAGTGTGTATAATATAGAAGGAGGATCGAAAATAAGGTTTTGAACATAAAAAAATGTTTTTTGATTCCTTAAAATGGATATGGAATATTTTGGACAATTTTTTTGAACCCAAATTTTCAAATTTGGACCAATCGCTAAAATGGCTCTACAAGTTGATTCCTCCATTTTTTTCATCCATAAAGCATCACGATAGATTAAAAATAATATAATTATCCAATGTGTATCAACAAGAATAATCATTTGGATGAGGAAGAGACAGGTTGTAGTTGCACTCTCAACTATAGAAGTTGAATACATGGCAGCCACTCATGCAAGGAAGTTGTATGGTTATAGAGACTATGCTCAGGTATTGGGTAGAGAATCAATGAGAATTGTTGACCTAAATTGTTGATCTTGTAAAACCTGGGCCCCTTGTTTGCAAAGAAAACAAAAAGTGGGAGAAAGTTAGGAATGTGTTATATTATTTGCATGGCTATCCCCATAAAGGTGTGACTCTAAGGTTCATATATTTTCCTAGTTAAGAATTTCCATGGTAAATATTTGTGCATTGGGTGTGTTTCATTGTTGTTCTTTCTATTTTTCTTAAGAATATGTATGCATTGTTTTAATTCAAAGGTTTAAAACTTACAGTTATAAGATTCCATACTTCAACATTCTTGAGAAACCTTAATATCATGAACATTTACTTTTTAGAATTAAGAAACATGTAGCTACTTATAAATAAATAGATAATACCTCTTCAGGTAGAGGTCCTCTCTCATCTATTTATACCAACATTATCTTTCCTTCTTGGAGATATAGATATTCTTTAGACAACTTTTCAGTTGTCTCATTTAACTTTTTGTATACATATTAAAATGGTACTTCTTCAAACATATTTCTTTCTTCTCTGACTTTTTCCATTATAGGTTTTAGAATAAACTTCTCCAAGTTATTAATTCCAATCTCCTAGTTTATTACAACTTCGAATCACACTTTGAATCACACATTATTTGAAGTCTGACAGTTACTCTATCCACTACAATTTTTAAGGGTAGCCACACATCACACATGTCTACTCTCTTATTTTTGATTTGATATAATGTTTCTTTTAAATCAATATGATTATTTTTTCATGCATATAGAATGCCACTGAAACCACAAATACTCAGGGAGCGTTGACTTTCTCCATCAAAATATCCCCCAAAACATGAGAAATCAATGACAAGAAATTTCATAATTCTTGGGGGTTTTACCTTCATTGGATTCCAAATTCCTTCATATGAATATTTTACTTCATGGTTCACTTGTATTGGTAATGTTTATTTCTCTTAAAATATTAGTTCATTTTTTTCTAACCAAAGGGATAAAGCGATTGTACATAGAAGAGGATTATGATATATTATTATTCTGCCCCCATTTTTTTACTCACATGTTTTATTCAAAAGAACAATAAAAAAAACATTATTCATGTATTTACATATAGTATAAGGAAATGTATAATCCCTTCTTCAACAAAGACAAAGATTGTCTATAAACTATCAAAATCTAGTCTAATATTATCCCAACAAATCACAAAAAAACCTTAATACCTTTACAGTACCAAACTTCTCTTCAACCTTTATTATAATTATAGTCATTGAAGAGAATAACTTGAAGTTTAATTAACAAACATTAAATTAAAATATATATTCATATGATAAGCATAAGTGAAGATCCTTTAAAGCTATATCCGCTACCTTGTCTAAGAGAAAACACCTATTCGACAACACATGTATTCCAATAAAGTATGAACACTTTCAGTAACCACTCACGCAACTAGATCAAATATTAATAGAATGATGTATTTACGTTGTAAAACCCTTATGGGGAAACATTCACGATGCCAGCCAACGTGGCCACTTGGAGAAATTTATTAATGAAAAAGAAAATATTATAAAGAGATTTCCAAGAGAGTTTCTCATAATTGATCATAAAAAATTGATCATCCATGCTCTTTAAATAGATATCATACACCAATCGAGTGTTAAGACACAAATCAATGAAGCTATTAATGTCGAGGAGAATATTATCTGTTGGATCAAACTATTTTAGGAAACCTATCGTGACCGTCGAATTACCTAACTACAAATGCATACTAACTCATAATAAAGAAACACACTTTTACCTAATGACACATTATACCAAGTTGATCTTAACTAACTCCTAAGTTTCTAAATATACTAACATCCCCCCTCAAGAACAACTTGGGATAGTATTGAAGGATTTACAGAGTGTTATCACCCGAAAATGGCTCACTACAACTACAGATAATGGATGAAGAAATGGGTAACACAAACACAACATACTAACAATATTCATGGAAGGATTGCACTCAGTTTGGAAAGAAAATAAAAAACATATATATAAGTGGTTCTAGAAATCCATGCACATTTAGCCAAATCCGTGTGCACACATCCAAGCGGGATAACACAGTGTAGAACACACAGAGTGCATGTATGATAGTGGAAATACCCACGCAGACACTAAAATGACTCATTAATGAATTTGTTCTAGCCTCAACCATTTTTGGGATGAAGGGAACCTCCCCCATACCCAAAATCGCCCTCAAATTTCTCCTTAGGATCACTAAAATGGATGGGAAGTACCTCCAAGGGATTCCCATTCACACTTGGAACTAGTTGAAAAAATGCTTTCCATCCTCCTATAAATAAAGGGCCATTGTATGCAAATAAGAAGAAGAATTTGATTATTTTTATGCTGGTCATTTTTAGCTTTGGGAAGCCCCCTTCCTATTATAAAGATTTGAGAATCCATAAAAAGTGTTAGAGCTCTCTCATCTTGAGTAGTTCATCATTTTTTTCTTCACCACTTTCCTTTGTTAGCCATTGATAGTAGAAAGAAGACTTTGTACTTGGGTACTCAAGAGCCTTCCCAATGAGGAAGAGGGAACTCATAAGTTCCCATATCTCTCCAAGGAGTATCAATTCGAAGATTAGTTTAATTGTATATCTCTCTTGTGTTTTCTTTGTGCATTCATTTCAAGTTATTATTTTCTTAGCTTAGATTTATTTCCTTGTTGCTTGTCTCTTGTTTCTTTATGTTATTTGAGCCATTAAACAACTAACTTTTTTTTGTGCTTTCTGAATAGCCTAACTAGATAGTTAAGGGACATATTTTTTCTCACTCTTGTGAAAAAATGAACCCAGTAGATTGGAAACTACACTGGGGATTTGAATCAAAATTCTCCCCAAATTAGGTTTTTAGAGTGTTCTTTCTTACATGTTTGCATGTGCAGGGGTAATTACCGACCTAAACTCACCCTTTGGGAGCAGGGTTTCACCCCATAGTAAGAGATGTTTTTCAAAATTCCATCCCACCAACCTTCTTGTGTGTACATGGGTTCGAGACGAACAGACTGATGATCTGCGGACATATGTGCTCTTTCAAAACTCTCCAATCGCGTGGTTTGTGCGTCGTGCGCGACTTTTTTTAGTTCTGCCACACACTTCTCTTATTTTTGCAAAATTGTAAGGCTTAAGTTTCCCATTGCCATTCAGTATTTTAGATTTGATTTTATCACTTTGTAAAATCCAGTACAAGCAGGTTGATATCTCATCCTTGCATTCATAAAACCCACATCACACATAGGTAATTAGGGAGATTAAAAAGAAACCATAATATCTTTGATTTCCTTGATTTCCACGTGAATGGCTTAATAGGTTTTGCATTTGAGTTTCAAAAGCTTTAATTTTTACAAAAGTCATCACATTAAATTGGGACTAGAAGACCATCTAAACCAATCTTGGATTATGCTCTTTCCTTGCACCTTAGTGTGGCCTTGGAAATCAAAAAATGAGGTTTCTTAGACAAGTCTCCATCTCCCTCAGAAAAATCAAGTCATTTTCAAAAGAGGTCAATCCTCTAATCTTACTTAATTGAAATTAAAAGTGTTGTAAAGGCCCATATTCCCACATGCATGCAATTCTAGGATAAATTTTGAATTTTTATAGTAAGTCACCTAAGGAGTTTAAATGAGTTGCAAGGGCCCACACATGCCCATATGTCCACAATCTAGGACTAGTTTCAAGTTTTCTAGATTACAAAACACCTTAGGAAGATAAAGGGTCCAAGTAAGGATTATCATATCCACCATGATAGCTTATGATTTCCTTTCATTTGCAAGGGTCATTTTGAACAAATTTAGTAAGTTATCTAAATAAGAGAAGTAAAGGACCACATGATGTCCAACATGATAAAATCTTGAATTTAACTTATTAAAAACTTGTTTCACCACCACCACTCCTTGCACACACTCTCACTTATTCATAAACTCTTTTGCTAGATACTTGAAACTACTGTGGCATTCACTTGTTTAGAAAAGGGTCTTTGTGGACACCTCCATAATAGAATGAAGTTGTTACATGACCCCAACTTCTCAGCCCTCTTTCACATTCTAAAAATAACCATAATCAACCCACTTTCTAACCTCCATGGGAGGAACAACAAAGAATTTGGTAGTCTAAATTATGATTTTGGGGATAGGGATCCAAATTACTCCCCATCATCATTCTTCATTTTAAACTTAGAAAGTTGTGAATTAGGGTGCCAAAATCCTCCCACTCAAGCACTCATATACCATAAGGTAGGGAGACACCCGTGAAGGGTTAAGGCCAAGGTCCAATTGTTCTTTGCATGCCTCCTTGGGTCACCCAACCCTTGGAAAGAATCCAGCCTATGACCGATTTCTGAGGTTGAAAATATAAATCATTCTTGATGGAGGTAGATTAGTAGCCAAAATTTAGGTCTCATATATTTTCCCCATCCCCACCCTCATATTATATGGGGGTGGGGAAAATATAGGAGAAATTTATTATACATTTATCCTATATTTTCCCCGCCCCCACCCTCATATGAGGGTGGGAATACATTTCTCCTATATTTTCCCCACCCCCACCCTCAAGGCCACCTAATCCAACTGGATTATTTTGTATGTTTGCATGTCAACACATCTTGTTGTACTTCCAGGGTCGTTTTGGGGCCTAAATAGTTTTTTTTTTATCGCCATAGTCAAGCTATAGACAGATTCAAAGTTTGATTTCGTAATGTGTAGTTCTCGAAAATACCTTTCCAACGGGATATCATGCGCCTAAAACAAAGGTTGTATGCAAAAGTTACAACCCTGGGAAGTTGAGGTGCCAACTTACCCATAGGGGACCACATAAATTTTGGCGTTTCATCTCCTAGGGTTATGTTTTTGTATGTTTAGGGTTTTGGAGTTAATGAGTAATGTTACAAAGGCCTATAGAGCCTCATTATAATCATTATGCTCAGACGGATGTGCGTAGAAGACACATTTCTTCTCAGAGATAGCTACCACCATTCGAACAAGTGTTTCGGGTCTGCATTTTTACAGTTTAAGCCTATTTCATGTATTCAATATAATATATTGTTAACTTGATATCTTTGTTGTTCTTCATATCTATGTGTTTATTGTATTCAGTCTATTAATTAGTTCGTTCCACTCCTAAATCCGGATCAGTGGTATTAGAGCGGTTTGCTCTTCATTTATTTTTCTTCGTGCATGTCCCTGACAAGATCTGGGTACAAGAAGTTGGGACTCAAACCAATAAATCCTTTGCAAGATTGATCGTGCCAAGCCTAACAAAAACCTATGGGGGACAAAAATAAATATGATGGAGCAGAAGATTTTTTAAAAAAATTTCTTGAAGAATCCCTTGCATGACAAAGGAACGAAATGATGGACAACTTTGAGCAGATCCTTCAGTGGTTGCCCACAAGAGAAGCATCTTCATCAGGCGTCCTTGCAACCCCTTCAAGGTATAGGTAAATTTTGATATTCCATTATTTGAAGGACTGATAGATACAAATGTTGTAGATAAATGGTTGAATCTTCTCGAAGGGTATTTTTTGGTCCATAATTTTTTCGATAGGGAAAAGATTACTTTTTCACTCCTCAAGGTCATCCCCCATGTTAAAAACTGGTGGGATACTTACTCTGAGAAAAGGACCATAAAGTAATTTTCAATATTTGTGGTTTACCATACATGGGATTCCTTCTGGGATGTCATTAAATAATAGTACTACCTTGTTGGAAGCTATGAGAACCAATACACCAGATGGACCACCCTATGTCAGGAAAGGGACTAGACAGTACTAGATTTCACCAATATTTTCCATACTTTGTGCACCAAATTGGGTATTAAATACTCTGAGTGACACTTGGTAATCAAATATTGTGGTTTTTTTCATAGATACATTCAAACATAAATGGAGTTTCTAGACATCACATCATTGGGTACGACCTATAGATATGTTGTCATGATAAAGCATAAATTTAAGCAGAAGAGGCGAGAGTTTGGAAATGCAAACTCCTCACAACCGAAGTAGGGAAAAGGTGGCCCCAACCCACACAACAAGGGACATAGAAAATATGGACACTCTCAGGAAAACCAGTCCAAGCCACAACACAAGAAGGGAAATGAGAAGACAAAGAAGGACACTGTAAAATGGTGTGAGTACCATAAAATACCTTGGCACAACACTGAATAATGTCGCTCTAAGAAGTCACTCGTGGTCGAGCTGAAGGATTTTGAGTCAAAGGTTAATTCTGACTCTGAATCAAATCCAGAAGGAGGGAAGCCGATATCAATGTTGAACCCAGTGCCACTTTCTCTACCACGAAATTCCAACCAAGAGAACTAGAAGAACCAGATGAAGGGGAACACCTCTTTCACTCACGGATGTGGATAAAGGGGGCTCCACTTAATTTCATTATCGATAGCAATAGTCAAAAGAACCTGATCTCAACAGAGGTAATCAAGCAGCTGGACCTGCCAATGACACTTCACCCGCAACCCTACACCATCAACTGGCTTCACCTAGGAAGAGATCTTCGTTTCATCCAACAATGTTGTCTTCCGTACATCATCAATCCTTTCAAATATGAGGTATTTTGTGATATTTATCCCCTTGAATTTTTTGATGNCATCATGTTGTGTATAATTCTAGACCCCACAGTGTTATTATTACTTTATGTAGACAATTATACAGGATACCAGAGGTAGCATCGACTACAGCTATGTCTTTAATCTCTGCTAAGCAATGCAATAAGGTCATTTCACAGACTGATAAGTTCTTCCTCTTTGTGATTTGTGCTCATAGTAAGCATAAGGTCACTGCCACATCTGTGGCATATATACAGAACCTCTCTTTGTAGCAAAAGAAAGTGGACGGGATCGTGGAAGAGTACAAATATATATTCTCCTCACCCACCAGAGTACTGACACATTGCCAAGTCAAGAATCCAATTGATCTCACCCCCAGTGCACCTCTTTCTAATGGACCAGTCTATCATCACTCACTGATGGAAAATGACAAAATCAATTGTCACATCCAAGAGATTATTCAAAAAGGGCACATCATACCCAACTCCTCCCCTTGCAGCAGCCTAATTGTACTGGTGTAGAAGAAGGATGGGACCTGGTGACTTTGCATTGATTACATAGCATTAAACAAAATCACATTTAGGAACCGGTACCAAATTCCCAGGATTGATGACCTTCTGGTCCAACTCAAAGGGGGAAAGTTCTTCAACAAGATTGACCTAAATTTTGGCTACCACTAAGTTCCCATCGAACCAAATGATGTATGGAATACAACTTTCAAATATAAAGAAGGTCTCTTCGAATGGTTGGTCATGCACTTTGGCTTAACAAATGTGTGAGCCACTTTTATGAGGTTTATGGATGATGTATTGAGACCTTTCACCAACTCTTTTGTGGTGGTATATTTGGATGACATCCTCATATTTAGCATAAATTGGGAGGAGCACATGCAACATATTCAATAGGTTTTTATCATTCTGCAGCAGCACAAGATCTATGCCAACTTGGAAAAATGCTCCTTTGGCATTAACAGGGTCCAATAGTTGGGCTACATTGTTGATGAGAATGGTGTACATGTTGATCCATCTAAGTTCCAAGTCATATGTGACTGGCCAACCTCGACAACATTAATTGAGCTTCGAAGCTTCTTAGGACTGGCCAACTTCTACCGATAGTTCGTGTTGGGATTCTCCCATATTTAATGGGCCCTCAGCCAAGTGACCAAGGGAGGTGGCATGGAAAATTTCATGTGGGGAAGGAACAACAATGATCATTTGATGATCTGAATCATCGCTTGTGCTCAACTCCAGTACTCTCCTTTCTTGATTTGCAACAATCGTTTGATATTGATACTGATGCATCTGACTATGTTCTAGGCATAGTTCTCACTCAACACAGTCATCCGATGGAATACCATAGCGATACACTCTCAGATACTGTCCGAAAATACCCAACCTATGATAAGGAAATATATTCCATTGTACAAGCCTGTCGTCAATGGAAACATTACATTCTTAGAAAGGATATGATCATCCACACTGATCACAAGCCTCTGTAGTTCATGTAGACATAAGGGAATTTGTAGAATGATCGCCATCAGAAGTGGCCCACCTAACTGCAACAGTTCCATTTCAACATCAAGTATAAGACATGGAGCACAAATTGTGTTGATTATTTCCCCAGTCAACCTCCCGTGGTTGTACTCACAACTATGTTCCATTCATGTGGAAATGAGGCATCTGAGTGGCCCCAACTTTATCAACAAGATCTAGACTTCTCCACCACCTATCATCTCTTGGATACATGCGCAAATGACACTGATTTTCACATTCATGAAGGATTGTTATGCCATATGGGACATATATGTTTTCCTTCAAGAGAGTGTGCAAATTTTATTTGGGAAGCCCACTACAGTCGAATTGAAGGACATTTTGGCATAGAGAAAAATGTGGTCATTCTACAGAAACATTTTTATTGGCCAAAACTTCGACAGGACGTCAACAAGTATATCAGATCTTGCATTGCTTATTCCATTGCCAAGCCAACAATCAAGAAGCAAGGCTTATACACCCATATTCTTACTCCCAAGAATCCTTGGGAACACATCTCAATGGATTACATGTCTGTCCTTATGTCCACCAAGCAAGGAAATGATTATGTATTTGTGGTCCTTGATGAGTTTTCGAAGATGGCCATCCTCATAGCATGCAAGAAGAACATCATAGCGGTTGATACTGCCAAGATCTTCTTCGAACGAGTGTGGGTCCATTTTGGGATACCACAAACTATCATCTTCGACTGGGACAATAGGTTCCTCTTTGGTCGAGTCTTTGGTCACCATTGGACACTAAGCTCACTAAATCCACTACTTTCCACCCCCAAACCGATGGCCAAATAGAGGTCGCCAATCGGATGATTGTCCACATCCTCTTCATGTACAACTATGAGAATCCGCGTACATGGGATGAGAGTCTCCCCTATGTTCAAAATAGTTACAACATGGCTCTCCATAGCTCCAATGACCATATCCCATTTCAGGTGGGGCTGGGATTCCAACCCTTGGGTCCCATTGATGTTGCACTGCCTCTTGCAACCACACAAACAGACTCTTCCCATGTTTAGTATGAGATCGACAAATCCACCAAATTCATTGAGCAGATTCAACACATCCTCCAACATGTCCATGAGATTTTGTAGAAAGCCAATGCTAAGTACAAGAAACACCATGATCAACATAAGGTACCACACTAGTTTTAGGTTGGAGCCAAGGTTTAGTTACATTTGCAGAAAGAGAATCTTATAGGGCCCCATTGGAAGCTCTGCCCACTTCTCTATGGGCCTTACACTATCACCAAGGTCGTGGTTAGCAATGATTTTGAGATCAACACTCCACCCTTCCTTGGCTTGCACCCAATGCTCAATGTGGACCTCCTTCGACCATATTTTCCACCATTATTGGACACCTCAGAGATAACAGAAAAATTGACACCAACAAAGCTCAATCCCAACTGTATGGAACATGCATCCACTGATCATATAGTGGACACATAGGTCAAGGGAATGCGCCAGTAGATGTTACGCATTATTTTCATCATCCCTATGACCGTTAATGATGTAAACCTATATGTTGCCTTCAGAGGGGTCAGTGGCCTGAGTTCCTAAAGAAAGAAGAGAGAAGAACTTTTCTTGAGAAAAGAAGTTGCATTCTCCTTTGTAAAAACCCTATTAAAGAGGATGTTTGTAGGTTGCTATATAAGAAGGGTGCAAGAATGCCTGATTCTCACAGGCTGCACCATAGCTAGGTTGCGAGAGGCTCGTAGGTTTCTCTATAAGCAGGGTGCGAGAGTGCTTATACGTGGGAAAAACGAGCATTTCCTCGATGCTTCTAGATGGAGAAACTTCCATGGTGAGGTGGCATCCGAATGGTTTGGATCTTACTTTCTTTCATGATTTAGTGGGATCATCCTAACTGTTAGGATATTTAGACACTTAGGAGTTAGTTAAGATCTACTTGGTCTAATATGTCGTTAGGTAAAAGTGTGTTTCTTTAGTATGCATTAGTATGCATTTGTAGTTAGGAAATCCGACGGTCACGATATGTTCCCGACA